>JAPFQT010000488.1:0-49828 GCA_027627225.1 Congeria kusceri
GGCAAACATATCAGACATAGTGCTTTGCGGACGGTTGGGTGAAGCACTGAAGGCTTATGGCTTAAGGGTTACGGCTTAAGGGTTACGGGTTACGAATCACGTCGACCCCAGGAGGGGGGATAAATTGGAATTTTCCCGGGCTGATGGGGGGATTACGCAAGACCCCAGAGAATTGAATCAGGGTTTGTTGTTGCAAGCTGTCTTCTAGCAACATCGCGCGAATTTCCTGGTTTTTTGAGCCAAACAAGACTTTTGTGAATTGTCCGGTTTTTTTGGGTATAGCGGCAACCCAGCTCAGGCCCTGGGGGTATGTAGTGAAGGTCTTTAGGGTCGCCAGATCGTTCTCGGTGGTGGTTTTTAGGCTAAAGTTTTTTTCCAGGCTAGGCAGTCCCACAAACAGAATACTGGCTGGAGACGTCGCGACATCCTCGTGACCAATACTCTGAACGCTGACCTGTTGTAGATCGGCGTCGTAGATATAGAGGTCGGTGCCGTCCGATTGCAGCAGTTGCTCGTAGGGCTTTTGGTAATGCCAGATAAAGCGGCCTGGACGGAGAAAGAAAAACTCGCCTGACAGGGGTGTCTTACCAATGTTTTCTTGGCTAAAGTTGCCGCTACTGCTATGGAGCTTATCAAGGCTTGCACGCAGATTGGCGATGGCGTCCTGCGCTGTAGGCGTTAGTGCTGGCGAGGGCTAAGAGAAAAAGTAGGCGGTATAAGGATTGGCGGTATTGAGGCATATTTTTAGCAGGTAAAAAAACAGGGGGAGTGTAAAAGTTTGTTTTTGCACTTGGTTTTGCACCTGGTTTTATACCTTGTTTTTAGGTCTGGTTTTGCTCGGTCATGCGTTGGGGGTTGGGGTTGGGGGGGTCGGCTTGCTGGATAGGGTGGGCTGGCATTCCCCCGTTTTTTGACAATGGTTCTTGCTTTTATGTTTCGTATTTTTGCCAAGATTTCCGGTTTAACTTTGCTCTCGCGGATCACGGGGTTGATACGCGAGGCGATTCTGGCGCACCAGTTTGGTTCTTCGTCTTTGACGGATGCGTTTTTTGTGGCTTTTCGCATCCCTAATTTATTTCGTCGTTTATTTGCTGAAGGTGCTTTTAGCCAGGCTTTTATTCCTAGTCTTGCGGCGATGCGGAAACAAGGTGATGCGGCGGCATTGCATTTTGCCAATCTGGCCGGCAGTGGTCTGCTTTGGGTTTTACTGTTTTTTTGCGTTGCCGGGGTCGCCTTGGCGCCGCTCTTGGTGGTGCTGGTGGGCAGCGGTTTAGACGATAGTGCGGGGACCCATGCCAGCCAGTTGACGCGAATGATGTTCCCCTACATTTTTTTTATGTCGATGGTGGCGATGATGTCGGGGGTGTTGAATACCTGGGATGAGTTTCGGATTCCAGCGTTTACACCGGTTTTGTTGAATCTGTCGATGATTGCGGCGATGTTGTTTTTGGATCGCTATATCCGCCCCCCTATTTATGGTCTAGCGGTTGGGGTGATCGTGGGCGGGATTTTGCAATATCTTTTTGTTCTTTATGGCATGCGTCGTCATGCCGTTTCCTTGCGTTTTGACGCGGCCCCCAAACAAGCTTTTGCCAATCCAGCGGTGCGGCGTTTGCTAAAGCAGATGGTGCCAGCGGTTTTTGCCGTATCGGTGTCGCAGATTAGTCTCGTTATCAATACCAATATCGCGACGTATTTAGCGGTTGGCAGCGTCTCTTGGTTAAGTTATGCCGACCGCATTATGGAGTTACCCACAGCGCTTTTGGGGGTGGCGTTGGCGACTTTGTTATTACCGAAGTTGGCTCGGGCGAGTGACCCGGAGTACTCGAATCTGCTCAATTGGGGCTTGCGTCTGGCGTTGTTATTGGTGTTGCCGGCGACGGTTGCGGTGATTACCTTGGGGGAGGCGATGACGGCGACGCTGTTTCATTATGGGCGTTTTAACGCTGCCGATGTTGAAGGTACCAGGCTGGCGTTGCTAGGTTATGGCTTGGGTTTATGGGCGCTTATCACCTTAAAAATTCTGGTATCTGCTTTCTATGCCCGTGGTGACATTAAAACCCCGGTGAAGGTTGCTGTGGTCGCCTTGGTCGTCACACAGTTATCGAATGTGTTACTCGTGCCTGGTTTGGGGCATTTGGGTTTGGCGGTTTCGATTAGTGTTGGCGCCATCATTAACCATAGTTTGTTGTGGGTGATTTTGTGGCGGCGAGGGGTTTATCAGTCTTACCCCGGGGCTTTGGTGTTTATTTGCCGGCTTTTATTGGCGTTGACCGTCTTTGCGGTAGTGAGTTTGTTTTTAGCGATTCAGATCGACTGGGTGGGCATCCAGGCGCACTATTGGGCGGCGGATTTTTTTATTGGTGGGGGTGATGTTGGCGTCGTTTACGGCCTATGGTTTGGTGCTGTTATTGCTCGGTTTTCGCTTGCGTGATTTCCGTCAGAGGGCTTAAAAATCAAGAGATAGTGCAATGTTTAACGTCGTTCTGGTTGAACCGGAGATACCGCCCAATACCGGTAATGTGATTCGTCTCTGTGCCAATACGGGTTGTCAATTGCATTTGGTCGGGCCCATTGGGTTTTGCGCTTGACGATGCAAAGTTGCGCCGTGCAGGTTTGGATTACCACGAATTTGCCAGCGTGGCAAGCTATCCTTCCTTTGCTGATTTTTTCTCTCAGCACGAGGCGATGCGTAGCCGTTTTTTTGCCCTTAGCACGAAGTCTGCCGAGTCTTTTTTTGGCGAGCGCTTTGTGGTAGGAGATTTTTTTCTGTTTGGCAAGGAAACGGCGGGTTTATCGGACAGTATTCTTGCCGCCTGTGCCAAGTCGCTCCGTCTGCCGATGTGCGATAGCAGTCGGAGCATGAATCTTGGCAATAGTGCGGCAATTGCGGTTTACGAAGCCTGGCGGCAAAATCAGTTTGCTGCTGGTAAGTGATCGCCTGGGCTGACGATGACAACACGGTGCCGGTTTTCCCCGGTTTTTCCCGGTTGGGGGAGATAATCCCAACCTTTTTACTTTCTTCTAACCATGTCTACAACCATTTGCACAATTGAGGACTTCAAGCGGCTTGCCAAAAAGCGGGTGCCAAAAATGTTTTACGACTATGCCGATGCCGGTTCCTGGACCGAGTCGACCTACCGTGCCAATAGCGAGGCATTACAAAAAATTTTGTTTCGGCAGCGAGTGGCGGTTGATATTGCCAATCGCAGTACCGAATCGCTGATATTGGGGCGGAAGGTAGCGATGCCGCTGGCCTTGGCGCCGACCGGTTTAACGGGTATGCAGCATGCCGATGGCGAAATTTTGGCGGCGCAGGCTGCCGAGGCTTTTGGGATTCCATTCACCCTCTCGACGATGAGTATTTGTTCGATTGAGGATGTGGCTGCCCATACCAGTAAACCTTTTTGGTTTCAGCTATACGTCATGCGAGACAAGGTTTTTATAGGTAATTTGATCGATCGGGCGCGTGCGGCGAAATGTGAGGCCTTAGTTCTGACTTTGGATTTACAGGTTTTGGGGCAGCGGCATAAGGATGTGCGTAATGGTTTGTCGACGCCACCGAATCCGACCTTGGCGAATCTGCTTAATCTGATGACAAAACCGCGTTGGTGCTGGAATATGTTGCGTACCAAACGGCGTGGTTTTGGCAATATCGTGGGGCATGTCAAGGGGGTTGAGAATGTTCGCTCCTTATCGGCGTGGACTGCAGCGCAGTTTGACCCGCACCTAAACTGGAACGATGTCGCGTGGATTAAGGAGCGCTGGGGAGGTAAGTTGATTCTGAAGGGGATTGTGGATGTGGAGGATGCAAAACGCGCTGCCAATTGTGGGGCGGATGCCTTGATTGTTTCCAACCATGGCGGGGCGTCAGCTTGATGGTGCGCCGGCCTCAATACAAGCTCTGGCCAATATCGTCGATGCTGTGGGTAACAGCCTAGAGGTGCATTTTGACGGGGGTATTACCACCGGGCAGGATATTTTGCGGGCGCTTGCCTTGGGTGCTAAAGCTTGTTATATTGGCCGCGCTTTTCTCTATGCCTTGGGGGCTGGGGGGGCGGCCTGGAGTCGAGAAAGCCCTGGCTATTTTGCAGCAAGAGTTGGATTTAACGATGGCTTTTTGCGGTCAATCGCGGATTGCCGATATCGGTCGCGAGATTTTGGCAACGCCTATTCCGCGACTTTAACCGCGACTTTAATTTTGATTGGGCTTTTATGAATATCCCTACTAGGCCAAGCCCTCACAAAATTGCCAATGCCAAGGTATTGGTGATGGGTGATGTCATGCTGGACCGTTATTGGTTTGGTGAAGTCAAGCGCATTTCACCCGAGGCCCCCGGTCCCGATTGCCTTGATAAGGCGGGAGGAGTACCGTTTGGGTGGGGCTGCCAACGTTGCCCGCAATATCACTTCCCTGGGGGGGCAAGCCAATTTGATTGGGGTGGTGGGGGGCGATGATTCTGGCAACCGGTTGGAGAAGTTGCTCAAGGAGGTTGGGGTTGCCTCTGGTTTGGTGCATGACCCAGAAATTGCGACGATTTTGAAGTTAAGGGTGATTGGCCATAGCCAGCAGTTATTGCGGATTGACTTCGAGAACTTTATTGATGAAGGACACTTGAGCCGCATGGAGGCAAACTTCTTGAGCTTGATTACGGCTGCTGATGTGGTGGTTTTTTCGGATTACGGCAAGGGTGCTTTGGGGCATGTCCAGTCGCTGATTCAGGCGACTCTTGAAAAATCGCGTCCAGTCTTGATTGACCCCAAGGGTAGTGATTACGCGCGTTATCGCGGGGCGACCATGCTCACGCCCAACTGTAGCGAATTAAAGGCCGTGGTGGGTGATTGGCAAACCGAGGCGGTGTTGGCAGAGAGGGCCCAAAATTTACGAAAAGCGATGCAGTGGCAATACCTTTTGCTGACGCGTTCAGAGGAGGGTATGACCTTGTTTAGTGATGCGGGTAGCGTGACCGTGCCAGCGCAGGCGCGTGAGGTTTTTGATGTTTCGGGTGCTGGCGATACGGTGATTGCGACCCTAGCCTTGATCTTGGCTTGTGGGGAGGGGATCGATACGGCGATGCAATTGGCAAACCGTGCGGCGGGTATTGCGGTGGGTAAATTTGGTACCGCGGTGGTCTCAGCAGAGGAGTTGTGGGCGGATGGATTGAGATGAAATTACCAAAAAACGTATTAGCAGCAGCCAGATTACTCCCTTGCGGTTTCTGTTATTTGCTTTGGTTTTCTGCTTATGTTTGCTATTTTTCCTGTCTTTGCAGGTAAGGGGGGAGGATGAATTTTCTGGGGACGACATCACGCTTGAAGCACCCAGTAGCAAGGATAGGGAGCGTTATTACCGGGTGCTGCCCAAAAGGCCGTTGGATGGAGCACTGTTATTGCGTCTTTTTGAAGCCGATATGGCGGCCAATCGGGGGGATTGGCAGCAGCCCTACGAGGTGTATATGGCGGAGGCAAACAAAATCGCTGACCCCCGTCTGGCGCAGCGTGCGACAGAAATTGCCATGGAGGCAGGGGAGTTAGACCTTGCGATTGCCGCTAATCGGCGCTGGATTGCCTTGCTACCCAAGGTTGCGGGTATCCGTTGGTATCTCAACCATGCCGACGAAAACCTGGTAAGTCTTTTGTTAAAGGCGGATGACTACAAGGAGGCGGTAGCGGTTTTGAAAAAACGTCTGAAGGGTGTTGTTTTTGAAAAAGATCAGGAAATTCTGCCTAACTGGTTACGTCTGGTATTGGCTTCTGGTGAGAGAGAAAAGTTATTGCCTTTTTTGAGGCAGGTTTTCTTGCCGGAGTATCAAGGAATTCTGGCACTCCGTTTGGCGATTGCGAGTTTTGCCATGGCCGGGAAGGATGCGACGGTGGAGGCGAAGGCTTTATTGCGCGACTTTCCCCTCTCGCAGCAGGCCGTTCTGATCGCGCTTTACGTCTTGCCTTTTGACGACGGCTTAAAGCAGCGGGTGCAGGGTTTTCTTAAAAAGTCGCCACAATCAAAAAAAGCCAGGGCGCTGTTTGCCCAGAAGCTTTTGGATAACAAAGAGTACGTCGCGGCGGAGCGGGAGTATCAGCTTTTGTTAGACGGTGACCAAGGCAATCTGGAGATTATTCGCGTCATGGCTTTGTTATCGGTGCAGCGTAAGGATTACAAAACGGCCGAGGGTTTTTTACGGCGTTATCTAAGCGTGGGCAGCACTCGTTTGAGTAAGGATCAATTGACACAGGTATGGACATTGTTAGCGGAAGTCTTGGCGGAGCAGAAAAATTTTGCCGCAGCGGCCGACGTTCTGGCAGCCTTACCTTTGGAGATAGCCTATCTACGGCAGCTTGTTTACCGTAGCAAACTCTTGGTAAAAAGCGCGCGTCCCGAGGTGGCCGAGCGTGAACTGGCAGCGCTTCCTGCCGCCACTAAAACAGAGAAGAAGGCGAAGCTGTTGGCGCAGTTAGCGCTACTGCGATTCCAGCAAAAATTCTTTGAAGCTTTCAATCTATTGAGTAAGGCCGCGGGTGATTTTGAAGACGACCTCGATATCCAGTACGAGTTAGCCATCAGTGCAGACCAGATTGATAATTTTTCTATGGCGGAGGAAATTTTGCGGCAATTTATCGCCAATGCGCCCAATGATTACCGCGGCTACAACGTTTAGGGTATGTGATGGTGTCGCGCAATCTGCGCTTGGACGAGGCGAAGGATTTACTTTTGCGCGCCTTGGACTTATCCAACAACAATGCGGCGGTGGTGGATAGCTGGGGCTGGTTGTTATTTCGTCAGGGCAATATCAATGCTGCGATTACAACTTTACGCAAAGCCTATCAAGATTTGCCGGATAACGAAATCGCCCTGCATTTAGCCGAAGCCCTCTGGGTTAAGGGGGAGAAGGGCGAGGCGGGAAAAATTTTCAAGGTCGTAAAAGACAGCGACGAGGATATTGACTTACTCAATCAAACCTTAAAACGTCTCGGTATAGAAAGCAAATGATGTGGCGGTACTGGCTCTTACCGGCGGTGCTTTTTATTGCGTCTTGTGCTACACCAAATAATCTTGTACTCGAGCCCCGTTTGACCGAAGGGCGCATGGTGTTGCGTTACCAGGAAGGCGGGCGTATACAAAGTCAGCAGGGTAATTTTCGTTTGGAAACAGCGGCTAACAGTCGAACTTTTACGCTCACATTCCTTGATGGGTTTGAGAGTCATGCGGCTCATCAGTGGTCGTGGTGGGGTTAGGCTGGAAGTGCTGGAGCGAGACCCCATCGAAGCGGCGGATTTTGCAGCTTTGCGGGGGCGTTTTGGCAAAGCCTTGCCGCTGCCACCGCTGCCCGCAATTTTTTGATTGGTTGGAGGGCCGCGGGGTGGATTCTGCCGGCGATGGTTTTGCGGTGTCTGGTGATGGGGGGGATTGGTTTACGGCGGAGTCTTGGGAGCTTTTGTATCAAAACTGGTCGCAGCCCTCCGCCCGAATCACGATGACCTCTCCAGCAAATAAGGACATAATCTTGAAGGTGGTTATTGATAAAAAAGCCATGCCTGATGGTCTTTAATTATGGATGGCCTTTAATTATTTTTATGTATGCGGATTGACCCTTACGAAGCGAGTGTTACTGACGATTGTCGAATTGAATTTTATCCGTCCGCTGATTTCGCCAGCCTTGTTGGAGGAGCGTTTGCCGGCGGCGCCTGGCTTATTGGATTTGGTGCTTAAAAGTCGTCAGCAGATAGGGGCGATTTTGGCGGGGCAGGATGATCGTTTATTGGTGGTGGTCGGGCCTTGTTCGATTCATCACTATGAGGATGCGCTGGAGTATGCGCGCCGCTTGAAGTTAGCGACTGATAATTATCATGATCGCCTCTTGATTGTCATGCGTACCTATTTTGAGAAGCCGCGCACGACGGTCGGGTGGAAGGGCTATATCAACGATCCGAGGCTTGACGGTAGTTTTGCGATCAACGAGGGTTTAGAGCGTGCGCGGGCCTTACTGTTGGATGTTTTGAAGCTAGGCTTACCGGTAGGGGACCGAGTTTTTGGATTTATTGAACCCGCAGTTTATTAGTGATTTGGTAACGTGGGGGGCGATCGGGGCGCGTACTACGGAGAGTCAGAGTCATCGCCAGTTAGCCAGTGGTTTATCTTGTCCGGTCGGTTTTAAGAATGGTACTGAGGGCAATATTCGGATTGCGGTGGATGCGGTGCGGGCCGCGGCGGCCAAGCATGCTTTTATTGGCATGACAAAAATGGGTGAAGCGGCGGTATTTGGCACGAGTGGCAACCGAGATTGTCACATTATCTTGCGTGGCGGTAAGTTACCTAATTACGATAAGGAGAGTATTCGCCAGGCTAAGGCTTTATTGGAGTCAGCGGGGTTAAGGCCGCAGGTGATGGTTGACGTGTCTCATGCCAACAGTGCTAAGGATTATCGCCAGCAGGTGGTGGTGACGCAAGACATTGCCCGGCAGATTGCTGGAGGGGAGCGGGGGATTATCGGGGTGATGTTAGAGAGTTATCTTGAAGAGGGGAGGCAAGACCTTGAACCAGGTAGGGAGTTACGGCGTGGGGTCTCGATTACGGATGCTTGCCTAGGTTTTGGCGACACGCTCTCTTTACTGGAGGAGTTGTATCTGGCGGTGGGTAAAAGGCGGGGATGAAAAGCAAGCTGCCGACACCGCAGGGGGCCGCGCCGCCACTAGCACAGATAGACCTTGCCGGGGTTGGTGGGGGCGGTGCTGGCGGCCAGTGGATTCGTTTTAAGACCTCTGCACAAAGCATGTTGAATTTCCGAAGCTGTTGAGAATCGACGCATTGATCAGAACCTCTGCACAAACTATATTGAAATTCAGAAGCTGTTGAGAATCGATACATTGATCAAGGAGACAGGCTATAGCGTTTTGAGGCATTAGAGGGTCGTGGCAGATACGCTATTGATGAAGACCAATCGCTTGTTGGATTGGGTTGCAAAACTACCTTTGCGCAAGGGAATTTATAAGCGCGATACATAAGCGTGATAGGAAGGCGCTGGCGGTCAAGAGCCGTTTCCTGTCGAAATGATGTTCAAGGTGTTAGGTCAGTGGCACAGTTTGTCGGACCCACAACTTGAAGAAGCACTGTGTTTAGATTTCATGAATTTTTGCGGCTTGGCGCTTAGCGACGTGGTCCCTGATGAAACAAGGTTTGCCGCTTTCGCAATCGCTTGCTGTAACAAGCTTCACTGCTAGCGGCGAGTTGTGCCGAGGTCTTGACATTAGAATCCCCCCACTGCTTTAATGAAGTAGTTGTCGGGCAAAGTTCAACCGGCTGGCTGCCACTTTCCCCTTCCGGATTCATCACCGCTTATTTTTTTTTCGAGGAACTAAATTATGAGATCAACTTTGACCAAAACCCTAGCACTGGTATTTACCCTACTTCTCGCCGCTTGTGGCGGTGGCTCTTCTTCTTCCTCCTCCCCACCGGCCGCACAAACTTTCACGATTTCCGGGGTTACACCCAACCAGGTATCGCGAGGGCAAGCAGTCGGTTCCTTCTCGATCACCTCCTGCCGGGATCGGAGAGGGCAGCACGGTATCGATTAACGGCACGCTTTGCAAAAGCAATGGCAGTTATAGAGAAGGGGTTCTTGAAAACGTCGATTGCAGCAATGTCACAGTGCCTGCTGATGCCAGCGACACGCTGAGCCTAGTGGTAAGCACCGGGAGCGCAAGCGGCAGTTTTAGCCTTACAGTTTTGGCAGACCCCGACCCAAATCTCAAGTTTTCGCAAGCCTTCATTTCCTTGGCAAGCGGGGCAGCGGTGGCGACAGAGTCCCCCAGCGTTTTGGTGGGCGACTTCTTCCCCACGACAGCGAATGGCTACGGTGCGATTAGCTACAGCAGTAGCGATAGCAGCAAGGTCGCGGTCAATGCGGCGACTGGCAAAATTACGGTCTCATCTAATGCAGTGGCTGGCAACAGCATCACCATTACGGCGACCCAGGCCGCGGTAGTGGGTAAACACAAGGGCGCTAGTGCTTCCTACACAATCACGATCACCAGCCTAAAACTGCCGACGGTGGGTTTTGATACCCGCCGCAAAAACGATGGTTTTCGGTGGCATCCACACGATTCCCGTGGCGACTTGTAGCGGGGGCCGTTGGCGAGAACATAAACTCTCTCTTAAATTAAAAATAGCTGACTTAACAAATTGCGACCTAAAAAGATATGGTGGTGCTTGTAGTGCCGCTGCTTTTTTAGAACATTTCATTGAAGAAAAAACAAAATGGATTCATTTAGACATAGCTGGTGTTGCTAAAAATATCAACAGAGACAAAAAAAATTATACTGGAGATTATGGAACAGGAATTCCAGTTAGACTTTTAACAAATTATTTTTTAGAGTAAGGAAAATTTAATAAATGAATCAAAATTACAATTTATTATGGAAGCTGGAAGAAGAATTTTTAGAAAAAACAACATGGAGAACAATATTTAATTTATAAAAAAACTACTAAAAGATTACTATAATGGAACACAAACATAAAATGGAACACAAACATAAAATGGAACACAAACATAAATATGATGCACAAGGCAAACAGCTTTGTTGCACCCCACAAGAAGAAAAAATATATACGAATGCCAATGCTAAAAGGCTATTGGAAAAAACATCACGACGATGATGGACACAGCCACGAACATACTGATGATGACGGTCATAACCACGGAAGTACCGATAAATCTATTCCTTTCAAATGTTTTACCTGCTACCATCAGTTTTGTATTATTGATGATAGCCATAACTTTCGATAATTGGCTTCCTCAATCTTGGTTTACAGGTTGGGTACGAATTGTTTGGTATCTCATAGCCTATATTCCTGTTGGTTTTCCCGTAATTAAAGAAGCATTTGAAAGCATCAGAAAAGGCAGTGTGTTTTCAGAATTTTTGTTGATGAGCATTGCCACCATCGGAGCATTTGCTATTGACGAATATCCAGAAGGTGTTGCCGTAATGTTGTTTTATGCCGTTGGCGAAGTATTTCAAACATTGGCTGTAACAAGAGCCAAAGCCAATATTCAAACTTTGCTCGACCAACGTCCCGATGAAGTAACAATTTTAGAAAACAATCAGGCAAAAACGGTAAAAGCTGAAACCGTAAGCATTGGAAATATCATCCAATTAAAACCAGGAGAAAAATTAGGATTAGATGGCGAATTATTATCCGAAACCGCTTCATTCAACACTGCTGCTCTTACTGGAGAAAGTAAACCCGACACTAAAACCAAAGGCGAAACTGTATTGGCGGGAATGATAAATTTAACGACCGTTGCACAGGTAAAAGTAACCACCGCTTATACCGATAGTAAGCTTTCTAAAATTTTAGAATTGGTGCAGAACGCCACCGCACAAAAAGCACCCACAGAACTATTCATCCGAAAGTTTGCGAAAGTTTATACACCGATTGTAGTGTTTTTGGCGGTTTTAATTACCCTAGTGCCGTATTTTTTCATGAGCGATTATGTATTTAGCCAATGGTTATACAGAGCATTGGTGTTCTTGGTTATTTCTTGTCCTTGTGCTTTGGTTATCAGTATTCCTTTGGGTTATTTTGGAGGAATTGGGGCTGCTTCAAAAAATGGAATTTTGTTTAAAGGAAGCAACTTTTTAGATGTAATTGCCAGTATTCAAAATGTAGTAATGGACAAAACTGGTACAATGACCGAGGGTGTTTTCAAAGTACAAGAAGTTGTATTAAAATCTGAATTTAATAAAGACGAAATCCTGAAAATGGTAAATGCTTTAGAGAGCCAAAGTACACATCCAGTTGCTACCGCCATTCATCAATATGTAGGCGAAATTGATAGCTCAATAAAGTTAGAGAAAACAGAAGAAATTGCAGGTCACGGTTTAAAAGCCAATGTAAACGGAAAAGAATTATTGGTAGGAAATTTTAAGTTAATGGATAAATTCAATATCAATTATGATTTAGACCCAACGACAATCGTTTACACACTAATTGCCATTGCTTATGATGGAAAATTTGCAGGTTACATTACCATTGCCGACAGCATAAAACAAGATGCACAACTAACTATTGACAAACTGAAAGCATTAGGCGTAAAGACCATAATGTTAAGCGGAGATAAAAGAACCGTAGTAAAATTTGTTGCTGAAAAATTGGGTATCAATAATGCTTTTGGTGATTTATTACCCGAAGACAAAGTAAATAAACTAAAAGAAATTAAAGCTAAAAACGAAACCGTAGCGTTTGTTGGCGATGGTGTGAACGATGCACCTGTAGTAGCCTTGAGCGATGTTGGTATTGCAATGGGCGGTTTGGGTAGCGATGCTACTATTGAAACTGCTGATGTGGTAATTCAGGATGATAAACCGAGTAGAATACCGATGGCAATTAATATAGGTAAACAAACCAAAAAAATTGTTTGGCAAAATATCATTTTAGCATTTGCGGTAAAAGCAATAGTATTGGTTCTAGGAGCAGGTGGTTTAGCAACAATGTGGGAAGCCGTTTTTGCAGATGTGGGTGTAGCATTATTAGCAATTTTAAACGCTGTACGCATACAACGGATGAAATTTTAAATTAATAGTATGAACAATAAAATCTAAGAAATTTAAGGTTTTCTATTAGTAACCAAATTTTAAGACTTCAAAATAGCTAAATAAACAAATTTTTATACAGAAACACTATATAAGCTGGAAACAGAAATCGACGAATTAGAAATTGAAGCTGATTGCCCAATCCAAAGAATAGAAACTGTTACACATATAATTGTTGAATGTTTATCAGAATTAAAGAAATACGTTCTGAAAAGAGGCTTTTAAAACACAGAAGAAGAAATTCATTTTTTCAAACATCAAAAACCTGTCATTGTTTCAAAACTAACTTATTACAATGCTATCTATAAAATAGAAAGCAAAAAGCCAAATGAAACAAAGTCTGCAAAGAAATACCTCAATACCGAATTGAAGAAACTCAAAAGATTTTTTTGATAATAATCTTGAATTTTATAAATATTACCGCACCAACAATATCTTTATTGATAACCAACTATTTGTTAGGGGAAAGTGAAGATGAACAAGAAATATTTGATGTTTTAAATTCAAGAGGAATAGATTTAACTGTTGGTGAGCTATTAAAAAATTACTTTTTTAGAGAAAAAAAAGATACTAAATCATATGAAGAAAATTGGAAAATTGTGTTTGAAAGAGATAAAGAAATAAAAAGTTATTGGGAAAATAAATCATCAAGTGGAAAAACTGAAAAAACAATTATAGATAGTTTTCTTTATTCTTTTTTATTAATAGAAAGCAAAGGTGAATATAAATATACAAAAGCGGAAGGAGCCCAGGCTTTTCGGCGTCGGGTCGGTGGTGTTGACCTGGCTGGCATAGAGGGTGTACTCGGTGCCTTCAAGCAGCGGGAAGTCTCCGCTGGAGTCAAAAGCCAGATAAAGCGAGGCGGTCCCATCTTTCTTCATAATGCTGGTGTACGCCATGCTCACATCTTTGGCGCCGCCGCTGTTGGGGAAGAATTTTCTTGGGGTTCGCATGGCTTCGAGGGTGGTGGGTGGTGCTGTGCCGCCAACGGTCTTCACCAAGACGAAGTCAGTCCTTATCTCGTCCGCGGGTTGAAGCCTGCGTCGGCCTTCAGCGCCTCAATATCGGCGAAAGTTTCCTCGACGTCGCCGGGCGGGCCAGGCAGTATGTTCAGCTTAGCTTTACGCCCCAGCTTCTCCTCCAGCACTTGGATGAAGCGCATCAGCTCCACCGGCCTGTTGTTGCCGATGTTGTAGATGCGGTAAGGGCAGATGCTCCGCGAGGGGTCGTCCTGAATTTTGGCGCGGTCGGCGGCGGCGGGTGGTTGGAGCGGCACGGGCTTTGAACGCAGCGGCAGCACGGTTTTTAGTGGGCAAGGCCAGAGGGTGGTTTTTAGTCACGGCAACAACGGGTTGAAGCAAACCGCCTTGCTCTATGGCGCCACCATCAGCGGCGGAAATAGCAGCAGCGGCGGCGGGATGTACAACGATAGAGCTTCCCCGACCTTAATGGGCGTTACTTTTAGTGGCAATAGCGCTGCTGATTATGGCGGCGGGATGTACAACCAGAGTGTTTCCCCCCCGACCCTCATTGGCGCGACTTTTAGCGGTAATAGTGCGCCCTACGGCAGCGATATCATCACGACGGGTATTGTCAATAGCCTACAACTGGTCAATAGCATTGTTACGGCGGGGGGTTGGGGAAATAGCCCGACCTTGCGCTTTTACAACAGCCTGGTGAAGAGCTTTACTGGTCCTGCCGCTCAACCTGCCTTGAAATACGAATATGCGGCGCAGGTAGGCGAACCGCTATTAGCGAAGCTTGCGGCTAACGGCGGGCCCCGTGCAAACCTTGGCCCTGGGGGCGGATAGCGCGGCGATTAACAAAGCTTTGTATGTCAAGCGCTCGGGTACAGGTAGCCCGGCTTCGCCCTATGTCTACTACTACAGCGAGGACGGCAGTGCTTGGTTTACTTTGAGCGATGCCGCCGCCACAGCTACTAGCGCTGCCAGTGTGAGCAAAAGTGCGCTTATCGCTACTGCTAATCTGCCCGCCGGCGCGGTGGATGTTTATACGGGCGATGCCCGCGGCGCCGCCTTCGTCGGCCGGCCCGATATCGGCGCCTTTGAATACGGCAGTGCGGCCCCAGATAGCAAGCCGGTGGTGGGTTTTGGCTTTGCCTTGAGTAAAACCACCATGGCGCAAACCGACACCGCCCCTCTGATTAACCGTAACGATTGCAAGGCGAGCGCAGGGGCAGCCTACAGCGGCACGATGACTTACCAAGTGGAATCGGGGCCCGCGACGGTAAGCAGTGGCGTGATTAGCATTACCGGCGCTGGCACTGTGGTCATCAGCGGCACTTGCCCGGCTGATACCAACTACCTGGCGGCGACACAGTCCATTACCCTTACGGTAAACCCGGTACCAGCAATACCGACCAGCCTTACTGCCAGCGCTGCGGGCGGTAAAGTTATCTTGAGCTGGGCTGCGGTAACGGGGGCAAGCCACTACCAAGTATTTGACGGCAATAAGCAGATCGGTGGCGATTTAACAGCTAGGACTTATACCCATAGCGGCTTAGTAGCGGATAGCCAGCATAGCTATACGGTAAAAGCTTGTAATGCCTTTGCTTGTTCGGCAGCGAGTGCGCCTCGGGTGCTAACGATTACCAGTACGAGCTATAGCGTAACCCTCAATGCGAATACGGGTAGCGGTGGCCTGCCCTCGGTAACAGTATTGGCTGGTGATACGGTAGCGGCCAGCACCAGCCCTGCCGACGAGGGGCGGGCTACGCTTTAAGCGGCTGGAATACCAAAGAGGATGGCAGTGGCAGTGCCTTTGTTTTTGGGCTCACACGGTAACAGGCAATATCACCCTTTATGCCCAATGGGGAGCACCGAGCTTGGCAGCCGCGATTAGCCTGGGGCATGTGCCGAAAAAATTAGCGAGTTATGGTGGTGTCGCAGCGAGGGTATTAAGCCCCTATAAAGCGGAGGCTCTGCTGTTAGCAAGATATGTAACAGAGAGTGGTGGCACGACTGCAAAGGATGGTTTATCTTGGGAAACGGCTTGGGGTGTTGCCGAATTGCGTCAAGCTTTAAGTACCGACGCTACGACCAGTGCCACTATGCTCCCTGGTGCCAGTATCGACAAGGTGTATCTGCTGATGGTCAAGGCCGGTAGCTATACCCCAACAGCGGGTACCGACCGAGAAATCCGCTTTAGCCTGAAAAACCATGTGGCGGTCGTGGGCGGCTGGAGTGGCACCGGCTTTGCGCGTAGCGGTATTACCACCTTTAGTGGGGAAATTGGCGCAGCAACTAATAGCGATAACACCAAGTCTGTGTTTTACCACTATCGAAACGGTCTGGATAACACCGCCTTGCTCTATGGCGCCACCATTAGCGGGGGGAATAATAACGACGGCGGCGGTGGGATGCACAACTTTAGTGCTTCCCCAACCGTCATTGGTGTTACTTTTAGCGGCAATAGCGCTAACAATGGCGGCGGGATGTACAACGTTAATGCTTCCCTGACAGTGATTGGCGTTACGTTTAGCGGCAATAGCGCTAACAATGGTGGCGGGATATATAGCTATGTTTCTTCCCCGACCGTGATTGGCGCTACTTTTAGTGGCAATACTGCTGCTAGCGGTAGCGATATCTACCAAAAGGGTAATAGCTTGCAACTGGTGAACAGCATTGTCAAGGGGACGGTGGCTAGTCTGGATAGCGGCATCCTGCGCTTTTATGGCAGTGTTGCCGGCGGCGCGACCTATAACTATGGGGCGCTTACCACTACTGCCGACAACCTGAAACTGGCCGCGCAACTGGCAGATAACGGCGGCCCGGTGCAAACCTTTGCCTTGGGGGCGGATAGCACGGCAATTAACAAAGCTTTGTATGTCAAACGCTCAGGTGCAGGTAGTACGGCTTCGCCCTATGTCTACTACTACAGCGAAGACGGCAGCAGTTGGTTTAGCTTGAGCGACCCAGCAGCAAGTGCAACAGATAAAACCACAGCGGTTAAAAACCACCGCGGTTCTAGCCGCCGACGCGGTAGATGTTTACACGAGCGATGCCCGCGGCGCGCCCTTCGTCGGCCGGCCAGATATCGGCGCCTTTGAATACGGCAGTGCGGCCCCAGGCAGCAAGCCGGTGGTGGGCTTTGCCTTTGCGCTGGACAAAACCACCATGCTGCAAACCGACGCCGCCCCTGCGATTACCCGTAACGATTGCAAGGCGAGTGCGGCAGCAGCCTATAGCGGCACCATGACTTACAAAGTGGAATCAGGCGCCGCGACGCTAAGCAATGGCGTGATTGGCATTACCGGTGCTGGCACAGTGGTGATAAGTGGCACTTGCCCGGCCGATGCCAACTATTTGGGGGCGACGCAGTCCATGACCCTTACGGTAAACCCGGTACCGGCTATACCGACGGGCCCTTACTGCCAGCGCTGTGGGCAGTAAAGTTATCTTGAGCTGGGCTGCGGTAACGGGGGCAAGCCACTACCAGCTATTTGACGGCAATAGCCAGATCGGTGGCAATTTAACGCCTACGACTTATACCCATAGCGGTTTGTCAGCGGATAGCCAGCATAGCTATACGGTAAAAGCCTGTAATAACTTTGGCTGTTCAGCAGCGAGTACGCCTCAGGTGGTAACGATTGTGAGCTATGCCGTAACCCTAAATGCGAATACTGGTAGCGGTGGCACAAGCTCGGTAAGGGTATTGGCTGGTGATACGGTAGCGGCTAGCACGAGTCTGCCGACGAAAACGGGCAGTGTCTTCAACGGCTGGAATACCGCAAACAATGGTGGTGGCAGCGCCTTTGTTTTTGGGCTCACGCCGGTAACAGGCGATATCACCCTTTATGCCCAATGGGTTACTGCCGACTTGGCAGGGGTGTTAGCTACTGGGAAGGTAGTTAGCAATTTGGCGAGTTATGGCAGCCTAGTAGCCAAAGTATTAAGCCCCTATAAAGCGGGGGCAGAGCTGTTAGCAAGGTATGTAACAGAGAGTGGTGGCACGACTCCAAAGAATGGCTTGTCTTGGGAGACTGCCTGGAGTGTTGCCGAATTGCGCCAGGCTTTAAGTACCGACGCTAGTACCAGCGCCACGATGTTCCCCAATGCCAGCGCCGACAAGGTGTATCTGCTAATGGTCAGGGCAGGTAGCTATACCCCAAGCACAGTAGCGGGAGCTAGAGCGACGAATGCAGAGCGAACAGTCCGCTTTAGCTTGAAAAACCATGTGGCGGTCGTGGGCGGCTGGAGCGGCACGGGCTTTGAGCGTAGCGGCATTACTACCTTTAGCGGGGAAATTGGCGCAGCGGGTAATAGCGACAACACCAGGGCTGTGTTTTATCACGACGGTCTGGATAAAACCGCCTTGCTCTACGGGCGCCACCATTAGCGGGGGGAATCATGACGGCGACAGCGGCGGCGGAATGTACAACAGTGCTTCTTCCCCGACCGTGATTGGCGTTACGTTTAGCAGTAATAACGCTTACTTTGGCGGCGGGATGTACAACTTTATTTCTTCCCCGACCGTAATTAATGTTACTTTTAGCGGCAATAGCGCTGGTGATTATGGCGGCGGGATGTACAACTATCGTTCTTCTTCCCCGACCGTGATTGGCGCTACTTTTAACGGCAATACTGCTGTTATCAGTGGTGGCGATATCTACCAATATGCTGGTAGCTTGCAACTGGTGAATAGCATTGTGAAGGGGACTGCGGCTAGTGCGGAGGGCGGCATCCTGCGCTTTTATGGCAGTATTGCCTTGAATGGCGGTGCGACCTATAGCTATGGGGCGCTTACCACCACTGACACCAACTTGAAACTGGCAACGCAATTGGCAGATAACGGTGGCCCGGTGCAAACCTTTGCCCTGGGTGAAGGTAGCCCGGCAATTAACCAGGGTTTGTATGTCAAGCGCTCGGGTAGCTCCTACTACTACAGCAAAGACGGTAGCAGTTGGTTTAGCTTGAGCGACCCAGCCGCAAGTGCGACAGATCAAACCACAGCCGTTGAAACCGCCGCGACTCTGCCCACCGACGCGGTGGATGTTTACAGCAGCGATGCCCGCGGCGCCCCCTTCGTCGGCCGCCCCGATATCGGCGCTTATGAATACAACGGCACAGCGCCGACCCATTAGGCCAAGCGGCCAAGATAAGCTATTGCGCCCCTTCCCCCTGCACGACAGGGCGAAGGGGTTTTTTATGAGAGCTAGGTGGGGGTAGGTGAGGGGGCAGACAGGAGATGGAGGGGGCAGGCCGCCTTCCCTGGCGTTCGCGTCTTCGCGCCTTCGCGTGAACCGCGCAGCCGCGCAGCCGCACAGATGAGGGGGAAGTACAACGGTGGTGCTTCTCCGACCGTGATGGGCACTACTTTTAGCGGCAATACTGCTCGTCTCGTCGGTGGTGAGATCTACCGTGCTAACTTGCGTCTGGTCAATAGCCTTGTGAAGGGAACTGTGGCTAGTGCGAATAGCGGCATCCTGCGCTGGCAGTGTGGCCGGGCGGGGCGACCTACAGCTATGGGGCAGTTGCTGCTACTGAAGCCAACCTGAAACTGGCAACAACATTGGCGGCTAACGGCGGCGGTGCGCAAACCTTGGCCCTGCTGGCAGCGGACAGCACAGCGATTAACCAGGGTTTGTATGTCAAGCGCTCGGGTGCAGGGAGCACGGCTTCGCCCCATGTCTACTACTACAGCGAAGACGGCAGCAGTTGGTTTAGATTGAGCGACCCAGCAGCAAGTGCGACAGATAAAACCACAGCGGTTAAAACCACCGCGACTCCAACCACCAACGCGGTGGATGTCTACACCACCGATGCCCGCGGCGCGCCCTTTTTCGGCCGGTCCGATATCGGCGCCTATGAATTCGGTGGCACAGCGCCAAGCGGCCAAACGGCCGACCGGCCAAATGGCCAAACGGGCCAAGATACGCTAATTGCCCCTTCCCCCTGCCACGACAGGACGAAGGGGTTGGGCACTCTGCACAAGCCAGGTTGAATCATGGTGCCCAGCCATAGGCGCTTGTGCGCTTGCTCGAACGAGCTGACCAGCAAGACCTAAAAAACGCTTGGTGAACGAGTAGAAGCTGGAGGCACCATGTTTGAGGCCAGCGATTTGGTTTTGCAAGACCTCGCCGACAAAGGCTATCAGTGGTCGTCATTTTTCCTGTTTTCTGGTGAAAACAATTCAATCAAAACCCTCATCGGACATCAACGGATACAAAAACGGACCTGCTTCAATTTTAAGCAAAGACTTGGAAAATGGACATAATCAGACATATTTACGGACATGTTTAAATTTTAAGCAAAGACTTGGAAAATGGACATAATCGGACATATTTACGGACATGTTTAAATTTTAAGCAAAGACTTGAAAAATGGACATAATTGGATATATTTACGGACATGTTCAACTTTCAGCCTCCGCTCATCTCGACAGAAATTCTGTCGCTCATCGCAAGCATTGACGAGTTCAAGGGGGCATGGCGGGCTTTTGGGACGATTTCCCCAGAGAGACTCGGTGCACTCAAGCGCGTGGCCATCATCGAAAGCATTGGTTCATCGACGCGCATCGAAGGAAGCAAGCTCTCCGACCGTGAGGTTGAAAAGCTCATGGCGGGACTGTCCAGCATCTCGTTTGAATCGCGTGACGAACAAGAGGTTGCGGGCTATGCCAAGGTGATGGAGCTGGTCTTCACCTCATGGGAATACATCCCCTTCAATCAAAACCATATCCAGCAACTTCACCGTGATTTGCTCTCTTATGTAAACAAAGATGAATGGCCCCGAGGGAAGTACAAAACTCATGAAAACAAGGTTGTCGCCCGTGATGCCACAGAGCAGGTAATAGGTGTCGTCTTTGAGACGGCAACCCCTTTTGACACACCACAACTCATGGCCGATTTGGTTGCCTGGTACCGGGCCGAAAAGGAAAGCAAAACCCTACATCCCTTGTTGGCTATTGCCGTGTTCATCGTGACATTCTTGGCTATCCACCCATTTGAGGATGGGAATGGGCGACTTTCTCGCGTGTTGACAACCTTGCTTCTTTTACAAGCTGGATATAGCTATGTTCCGTACAGCTCCTTGGAATCGGTCATCGAGCAAAACAAAGGTAGCTATTACATAGCCCTTAGGCAAACACAGGTCACCCTTTGGAAAGAGCGACAAGAGTGGGGGCCGTGGCTCATTTTCTTCCTGCGCTCACTTCATGCACAGCTTAAGCACCTGGAGAAAAAAGTGGAGCATGAAAAAATCGTGCTGGCCGCTATGCCCGAGTTGTCACTCAAAATTCTTGACCTTAGCCGTGCAAGAGGGCGTATTACCCTCCAATCGGCAGTGGAACTCACGGGCGCGAATCGAAGCACAGCAAAACAACACCTTCAAAAACTGGTGGATGCGGGCCATTTAACCCGCCACGGCGCTGGTCGTGGTGTTTGGTATAGCCTGGCGTGAATGGGTCAGCCTGGATAAATACCCCACAAGACACTGGCCGAAGCGGGGTATATCGGAGCGGGGTGCGATCCCAGTGAGCAAAACCATCCAATAGCCAAACCTAACAATAGCCAAACCTAACGCTCCTTGACATAAGGACGACCAATGACCTTAGGAGGAATCGCTTTACCAATCAAACCCGCAAGAAAAATAACCGTTAAAACATAGGCATGACCTGAAATACCTGCGTAGGAATCTCACCATCCAAGGCAATACCTGCCCCTGCGTTCTTGCTTCCAGGGCAGTTAGCAAACCAAACAGAAAACAAGCACCAAAGGCCGGCCAGGGACGCCATTTACCAAAAATCACCGCCGCAAGCGCAATGTAACCACCGCCAGCAGTCATGTCCTTGGTAAATGCAGCATTGTGCGCAACCGAGTAGTAGGTACCCGCAATACCACAAAGGATGCCAGTACCAATCAGCGCAAGATAACGTACCCGGGCGACCGAAATACCCGCACTATCAACAGCATTGGGCTCCTCACCAACCGCACGCACACGCAAACCAAAACGGGTACGGTAAAGAAGAATGGAGACCAACACCACCACTAACACTGCGGCATAAACCAGCAAGGTATGACCAGAAATAACAATTTTGTAAAAGCTACCAAGCACCGGAATATGCTCCGCCATCCATTCAGCCGCGGGCAAAGTAATCGGAGCAAAACGCGCTTCCTTCGGGAGAATGGGCGTCTGCCCCCCCATACCAAACCAAGCATGGCCAAGCACAATGCTTAAGCCGGCTGCAAGAAAGTTAATCGCCAGCCCCGACACCACTTGATCACCCCGATAACGAATGCTGGCAATACCGTGCAAGAGCGCAAACATAACGCTGCTAATGACCCCAGCACACAAGCCCAACCAGGCAGATTGCGTAACACTTGCCGTGGCCGCAGCAGTAAAGGCGGCAAATAACATCTTGCCCTCCAAACCAATATCCACAATGCCAGAACGTTCCGCCAAAATGCCCCCCATCGCCGCAAAAGCAAGCGGAGTCGCCAAACGTAGGCCGGAAGAAGAAATGCTAAAAAGGTCAATAAAAAAAACTTTCCATAGAGCCGCTTGCGTTTCAGGAATAAAAGGTATCAAAACGTCGCCGATACCAGCTCTCAATAGGTTTACGAATCAATTGATCCAGCGCAGCAACAAAAAACACCACTAAACCCTGAAAAACCAAAATCAATTCGGGACTAATCTGGTTGAAGTCAAGCTGTAAATCGGTACTGCCTTGATACATTGCCCCAAACAATAAAGCCGCAGCAACAACCCCAAAAGGATTGTTACGCCCCATCAACGCAACCGCAATACCCAAAAACCCCACCCCACCAGGAAAATTTAACAATAATCGCCCCTGCCCACCATAAACACTATTGACCGCCATTAACCCCGCCAAGGCGCCAGAAATCAGCATGGCAATGATGATGATGCGACTATTGGAAATACCCGCATAACCCGCTGCCTTGGGGTTTTCGCCCTGTAGCCGAATTGCATAGCCCAGGCGGGTATGCCATAGCAACCACCAAATGCCAATCACGCAGGCAATCGCAACAAGGGTGGAAAAGTTGAAAAAAGAAGAACGAATCTCAATCCCCAAACCAGCTAACCATTCGTGCACCTTCGGCAACATCGCCGCTGGATTGATCGTCCGACTCTCCACCGCTAAACCAGCTTTGGCTTGAATCGGACCTACCAGAAAATAATTGAGAACACCCGCAGCAATGTAGTTAAACATGATCGTTGTAATCACCACATGCGCACCACGCTTAGCTTGTAAATAACCTGGCAAGAAAGCCCACAAGGCTCCAAATAACAGGGCGCTAAAAACCACAGCAATAAACATCGCCAAGGCGCCTAAACTGCTATCAAGCCAAAGACATACGAGGATTACCCCCAAGCCAGCAAAATAAACCTGACCCTCGCCACCAATGTTGAAAAGACCTGCATGGAAAGCAATGGCAACCGCAAGACCGGTAAAAATCAGGCTGGTGCTGTAGTAAATAGTCGTCGCTAAACCTTGGCTGGGATTGAAAGCACCAGATAGCATGACCTTTAAGGCAGCAATCGGGTTTTCCCCGACAAAAAGCACCACCAGCGAGGCTAGACTAAAAGCCAAGCCAAGTTGTAATGCGGGAATCACTATGACATTTAACCACCAGGGCAGGGTGTCAATGGAGCGGGGTTTATTCGACATTTTTTGTCATCAATAAGCCAAGTTCGCTAGCGCTGGTTTTGCCGCCACCAGGGACGATGCCGGTAATCCGGCCTTTGTTCATCACCATAATGCGATCGCTTAAGGCAAAAATTTCCTCTAACTCTACCGATACCACCAAAATCGCTGCGCCCTCGTTACGGGCACTGATAAGGGCCGCATAAATTTGTTCGATGGCACCAATATCAACCCCCCGCGTAGGCTGACCAACCAGAAGAATCTCCGGACTCTCAAACATTTCACGCCCCAGGAGAAGCTTTTGCTGGTTACCGCCGGACATATTGGCGGTACGCAGATAAGGTAGCGGCGGACGAATATCAAAAGCTGCAATCAAGGCTTCAGTATGTTTTTTAATTAGCCTAAGGTCCAGATGCCAAACACTGCCATAAACGTGGCAGCGCTTGGTAACCGAGAATCGCAGACTCCTGCATGGCAAAGTTTTTTGATTAAACCTTCACCAAGACGATCCTCTGGCACCAAGGCGGTTTTTAATTGCCGCATCAATTTCGGAGTAATCCAGCGTTGCGGTGAAAAACGCTTTTCTCCAGCGCTGCTGTGAATCTGCATTTCCCCTTTTTCAGGGCAAAAGAGCCCCCCCAAGACGGCAAGAAGTTCGGATTGGCCATTGCCACTAACGCCAGCAACGCCAAGAATCTCTCCGGCGCGGAGCTCGAAATTGATACCGTTAAGGCGGGAAATTCCTTGAAAATCACGATAACAAAGCCCGCTTACAGCCAACCTTAAAGCATTGCTACCTGACGGGGCTAGACGGTTGCTAGGCATATTGATGGGACGACCAACCATCAATTCCGCAAGCTCATGAGAGTTGGTCTGGCTGATAGGGCGCTCGGCCACTACCTTGCCACCACGCATCACCGTAACGTGATCGCACAACTCCATGACCTCGTGGAGCTTGTGGGTGATGAGGATGATCGTGATGCCCTCTGCTTTTAATTCCCGGAGAAGGGCAAAAAATTCCGCGACTTCCTGGGGCGTAAGAACGGCAGTGGGTTCGTCAAGGATCAAAACCCGGGCTCTACGGTAAAGGGCCTTAAGAATTTCCAGGCGCTGCTGCTCGCTGACCCGAAAACCGCCCACTTCCCCATCCAGATCAACATCCAGACGATGCCGACGCATGAGTTGGGTTAGCTTTTCACGGGCAAACTTGCTTGGTCTTTTTGAGAAAAAAACCTTGCTCCGAACCTAGCAGAATGTTCTCTAAAGCACTAAGGGTAAAAACCAGCATAAAGTGCTGGTGCACCATGCCAATACCGTTGGCAATGGCAGCAGTGGAATGAGGAATAGAAGTGGTTTTGCCATTGACCAGAATATCACCGCTATCGGCCTGATAAAAGCCGTAGAGGATCGACATAACCGTGGACTTGCCAGCACCGTTTTCGCCAACAATGCCGTGAATACTGCCCTTGGCAACCTTCAGACAGACCTTGTTATTAGCAAGGACGTGACCGAAGCGCTTGCTGATATTTCTTAATTCAATGGCGTATTCCATTGGATTGGGGGTAGAAAAAAAGGGGGAATTTCTTCCCCCTTTTTTAGGTTTTAGTACTTGCAGTGATTGGCTGCCATGTAATCGACGACTTTGATTTTGCCGGCGACGATGTCTTTTTTGATTTGCTCGATCTGTTTTTCCATCTTGCTACTTACCACAGCACGGTTGTGCTGATCTAGAGCCCAGTCAATCCCGCCTTCTTTTAAGCCAATCGATTCAATGCTGCTACCAATAGTGCCACCCGAACCCTCGGCAAAGGCCTTTTTTATAGCAGTATCAACCCTTTTTACCATCGAAGTCAAAACTGACCCAGGATGCATGTAGTTTTGGTTGCTATCAACACCAATCGAATACTTTTTTGCATCTGCCATCGCTTGCAGTACACCAACACCAGTACCACCAGCAGCAGCGAAAACGACATCCGCACCCCCGATCCATTTGTGAGCGCGCTAATTCGCCACCTTTGGTCGGGTCGTTCCAAGCAGAAGGTGTCGTACCTGTCATGTTTTGAAACACTTCCAATTTGGGATTGATGTATTTCGCACCCTGTTCGTAACCACAAGCGAAACGACGAATCAAGGGTATATCCATGCCACCAATAAAACCCACTTTGCCACTAGCAGATTTCATCGCTGCCAACGCCCCTACCAGAAAAGAACCTTCTTGTTCACGGAAAACAATCGATTTGACATTGGGTTTGTCAACCACCATATCAACAATATAAAACTGGGTTTTGGGGAATTGTGGCGCTACTTTTTCCCAGTGAGGATGCAGCCGTAAAGCCGATAACCACCACTGGTTGACTACCACGCTCTGCCAGCTTTTGTGTTGCCTGTTCACGCTGCTCTTCGTTTTGCAACGAAAATTCAGTGTAGCTGGACTTACTCTCTTTTTTCCAAGCTTCAGCGCCTTCCGATGCCGACTGGTTAAAAGATTTGTCGAATTTGCCACCAGCATCAAAGACGATCGCAGGGGCAGCCTGGCTTTGTAATACAAAACCACTAACAGCAAAAACAGCAATGGTGTGTAACCATTTTTTCATACTTCCTCCAAGTTAAAAATAGATATGGGCATTTAACTTCTGCCCACCAGAATTGTAAGAGGGCGCTAAACGCTGGAATTGCTATTGTGTTTTAGGCACGTTTTTTATGTTTGGCAGATTTAAGGATGAGGCAAGCTGGGAGCGAGAATCCAGCAAAAACTGCAACAAAGCACTAGAACAATATGCGCTAAAGAAGTGGACGACGCGGGTAGCAGCGATGCAGAAATTCAGAAACTGGAAGTGATCGAAAACGGCTTGAATAAGTCCCAAAAACGATTGGATTGAAGACGTCTACAGAGATGTCAATCGCTGCTATTCCACTTTGCAATTTACCCCCCCAATCCGCTATCCATAAAAATTAGGCATAAAAAAGGGAGGTTTCCCTCCCTAGCTTAGAAAAGCAAGCTTTTATTGGGGCTCTGAGAAGTCTACACGCCGATTCTTCGCCCATGCGTCTTCGGCATGGCCTAAATCAACGGGTTTTTTCCTCACCATACGAGACGGTTTTCAATTCGATATCAGTAACTCCCAAGGCCATTAATGCACCTTTTACAGACTCGGCCCGACGCTCACCTAATGCCAGGTTGTATTCGTTACTACCGCGCTCATCGGCATTCCCTTCTAGGGTAACAGTTGCAGGTTTACGCTCTTTAATGTCATCGGCACGATCCTTGAGGGAGTTTGTATTCAATTCATCAATAACCGAACTGTCAAAAGCAAAATAAATGCTTGTTAGCACTTTTGCTGGAGGAGGAGCTGCTGGCGCGACTTCCTCCTTCTGTGCCACCTCCGGAGTAGGCTGCGGTGGTGGCGGTGGCGGGGTGGTTTCAGCAACAGGCGCTACTTCAGACGAGGTAGGGGGCTGCAGTTTTTGCTGGGGGTTTAGGGGCAGCGCAACTAACTAGGAATAAAAGGCAGGAAACCCCTAATAAAACTCTAAAAGACTGTATCTGTTTACTGATCATCATTACCTCCTAAAAAAAGAAAAAAAATCAAACTAAACTAACAATTAAATCTAAGCTAGCTTACCAACTCAAGCTTATTTTCAAAGAATGGGATTGAACATCACCAGCAAGAGCGTATTCATACCCAGTTTTAAGAATAATAAATAAAGCCATATCGATACCGATAAATCCCTTATACAACTGCGGGGAGCTTTTTAAGTTACCACCGCTAACATTTCCCCAGATATACCCCCCACCTGCATAGGGTGTAAAAATGATCATATCCTTAGAGATAGATAAATCAAGCCCATATGAATCGAGCGTTAAATTTGCTTCTCTAACACCCTGTTATAGGCACCCCGAAAAACAATACTAGGTAACACAAGATCACCGTTGATAAGGGACTTTCTTACATCAACGCCGTAGGATAGTACTGCATTATCAAACTTTTGCAATGACAGCCCGAGGTCAAAATCCCAAGGCAATCCTTTAGTTGCCTGGAGGGCTGATACAGATAACTGATGATCAGATGAAACCGAGCTCAGAGGATTAGCAGCCTTATACACGGAAGAATCTTTTAGGTAAGTAAATCCGTAAGCTGCCTTTACCTCGAACCCAGTTAAACCCAGGCTATACGCATGTCCATAAGGCCTAAAAGAAGATAATCCAGTAATATCTTTTGCTAAAACTTCAAAATCAGTAGAAGAAAGGGTATTTGCCTTTTCAAATGGAATAGCCAATACATTTGGACTATAAATAATGGCAATTGTGATAATGTAACGTAATAAATAGCGCATCTTAATATTAAAAAGAGTTTTAGACAAGGGCAAGAAAAATAATAAATTAAATTTAGATTGAGAAGGTAATTATTTCAGGAATTATCCTTTTCCTAAGTTAAATCCACTGTGCAAAGTACGAACGGCCAATTCCATATAACGCTCATCAATTAGAACAGATATTTTTATTTCAGAAGTTGAAATCATTTGAATATTTATAGATTCTTTGGCTAATAATTCGAACATTTTTGCCGCTACGCCAACATGACTACGCATACCTACGCCAACGACAGAGACCTTTGATACATTTTTATCGCCAATAATTTGTTCTACCTGTATTTTTTTATTTACTTCTGTGTTAATAATGTTCATTGCATTTTGATAACCATTTCGTGAAACAGTAAATGTAAAGTCTGTCTTCCCATCCATCGATTGATTTTGGATGATCATATCAACGTCGATATTTGCTTCAGCAATTGGACCAAGAATATCAAAGGCAACCCCCGGACATCTTTTACTCCACGTAAGGTAATTTTGGCTTCGTCACGATTAAATGCAATACCAGAAATAACGGCTTGTTCCATTTGTTTACTGTTTGTTAAAGAGGAAATAAAAAGATTTGGTTCGCTATTTCTATCAAGGGATATTAAGGTTCCTGATTGGCTTTCTTCGTCAATTGGAATATCGGGAGGTGTAAAAGAAGATAAAACCCTTGTGGGAATCTGGTAGTTGCCGGCAAACTCCACGGAGCGTGTCTGTAGCACTTTGGAGCCTAAAGACGCCATTTCCAGCATTTCTTCAAAGGTAACTTCGTCAAGTTTTTGCGCATCACTCACGACCCTAGGGTCGGTTGTGTAGACGCCGTCAACATCGGTATAAATAAGACATTCACAAGCTTTAATGGCAGCAGCAACCGCCACCGCTGAAGTGTCGGAGCCACCACGTCCCAAGGTTGTAATCGCACCGTTTTCCTCAATACCCTGAAAACCCGCTACTACCACAATACGTCCCTTGGCTAACTCGTCCAGAATGGTCTCACTAGCAATAGACTTGATACGAGCCTTTGTATGCGTTGAATCAGTTAATAAGGGAAGCTGCCATCCGCAAAATGAGATCGCATCTTTACCCAAAGCTTGTAAAGCCATAGCAAGAAGCGCAATAGACACTTGCTCCCCTGTTGAACAAATAACATCCAGCTCGCGTGGATCTGGTTGTGTTTGCAATTGCTGTGCTAAAGCGATCAGGCGATTGGTTTCGCCTGACATCGCTGAAGGGACGGCGACTACCTGATAGCCTGCATCGTGCCATTTGGCAATTCGTAGTGCAACATTTTTAATCCTCTCAACACTCCCCATCGAAGTGCCGCCATACTTGTGGACAACAATTTTTTTTAGGGAATTCGCCATTACTCCTCTCCGCGGGGTTTTATAACGACATATTGGGCATTTTCCCCTCGCAGAACCAGTAAAGGTATCATTTTTTGACCATTTAGTTTTTTCACCAACTCACTAAAGTGTTGCGCGTTTTTGATGCTAACCCTATCGATTGATAAAAGAATATCACCCTCCTTAATTGCAGGTGCTGCCGGTGGTTGAACCGCGGTAACCACAACCCCTTCCTTGATTTGCCGCTTGTTTTTTTCTTGGGGAGAGATATCTTCGACAACAAGACCGAGAATATTACTGCTTTTTAAGGTTTTTTGAGGGGGTGTTTGCTCCTCCGACGGGTCTTTTAGCTGTCTCACAGTAATGACAAGATCAAGGGTTTTTCCATTACGCCATACGTTAACAGTTGCTTTATCGCCAGGGTTGAGACTCCCAATGTAACGACGCAAATCAATCGCGCCATCAACACTATTTTTGTCTACCGAAAGAATAATATCCCCAGGACGAATACCCCCAGCTTCAGCAGGGCTGTCTGGTTCCACCTTCAAAACGGCAGCCCCAGATTTTTTATCTAGTTTCAGCGATTCAGCAAGATCCTTCTCTACAGGACCAATCAGGACACCAATGTAGCCGCGCACGACGCGCCCTGTTTTTTTGAGTTGATCAACAACCTTTTTGACCTCATTTATAGGAATCGCAAATGAAATCCCCGCAAAAGAACCTGTCCGAGAATAAATTTGCGAATTAACGCCTATAACTTCCCCCTTTAGATTGATAAGCGGACCACCAGAATTACCAGGGTTGACCGCGCCGCATCCGTTTGAATTAGAGGAACATCGTCGCCAGTTTCCCTTGTTTTTGCTGAAATAATGCCTTTGGTTGCGGTATTTTCAAAACCAAAAGGGGAACCAATTGCTAAAACCCATTCCCCCGCTTTTACCTTGTCTGAATCACCCAACGGAAGGAAGGGTAAATTTGTAGCGTCAATTTTCAGGAGTGCTACGTCGCTACGCTTATCTAGACCAATTAACTTGGCATTGAATTCCCGCTGATTGGTAAGGGTAACGACAATACTATCGGCACCCACTACTACATGCGCGTTGGTGACAATAAAGCCATCGCTTGACAAAAGAAAGCCAGAACCCACTCCCCGCGTAATGGGGGCATCGTCCTCTTTCGGAGAACTCTTGGGCGTGGGAAAACCAAAGCGACGTAGAAACTCTTCGAACTGTGGGTCGTAAAAAGGGGATGAGGGTTGGTTTTTTGCCTTGTTTTCGATACGAATGTTGACAACAGCGGAGCTTGACTTTTCGACTAGGGTTGAGAAGTCAGGTAAGTATTGGGCAGGTATTGCCGTGCTGAAAAGTAAAAAGAGGGTAAAAAAAACGTAGTTAGCAATGCAATTGGCACGAGTATTAAATTTCATAACGTAACAATAAAAAAAAGAAAATTAAAAAGGTCTTATTCCTAAACGAGAAAACGTATGTTGTTGGGCAAGATCAGAAATCAATAAATTGTGGTAGTCCTTAGGAAGAAACATAGATGACCATAACAAAGCTAGTCGTGGAAGTGAACTACCACTTGGGCTTTCTTCGCTCCAATACCCAAGCACAAAAAAGGCATTGGCCAGTTTTAGATGGGGGGTTGAAAGCGAGAACTTGCCTTGTGGCAGATGAGGTAAAGGGGCTCGTCGCAGGAAAAGACAAATAAAAGCAAGCCATTCACTGGGCCAGTAAGAGAACAAGGTAAAGACTAACAATAAGCTGGAAAGAGTTACCGCAACACTAAAACCTCTATAAAACAAGTTTCTATAAAGCAGGTTCATACCTTTGCGAAGACTAACGAGCCGTTAGTACCTCCAAAGCCAAAAGAATTTTTAATAGCATGTTTGATTACCATTTGTCTTGCTTCATTCGCACAGTAATCTAGATCACATTCAGGGTCTTGATTGAAGATGTTGATGGTGGGAGGGGAAATTTGATGATGTAAAGCCAGTACTGTAAATACAGCTTCAATACCTCCAGCCCCTCCTAGCAAATGCCCCGTCATTGATTTGGTTGAATTCACTACCAATTTTTTGGCATGTTCACCGAACGCTCTTTATAACGGCAGTTGTTTCTGCAATGTCCCCCAAGGGTGTGGATGTCCCGTGAGCGTTTACGTATTGAATATCCGTTGGATTGATACCGGCATCTTTTATTGCAAGCTGCATACAGCGAGCAGCCCCTAGACCATCTTTTAAGGGGGTTGTGATGTGGTGAGCATCTCCGTTCATGCCAAAACCAGTTAATTCTGCATATATTTTGGCACCGCGTCTCTTCGCATGTTCATATTCTTCAACTACTAAAACGCCTGCACCCTCGCCAAGAACAAAACCATCGCGGTCTTTGTCCCCAAGGACGAGATGCGGTAGTAGGGTCGTCATTTCTTGTGGATAAAGCGCGGGCTGCAGCAAACCCCCCCACTCCCAGTAGGGATAGGGATGATTCCGCCCCCCCCGGCTATAACGATATCAGCATCTCCGTACTGAATGGTTCTTGCTGCTTGCCCAATATTGTGTAACCCCGTTGTACAGGCGGTTACTACGGAAAGATTGGGGCCTTGAAACCCGTACATTATTGAGAGGTTCCCCGAAATCATATTAATAATGGAAATCGGTACAAAAAAAGGAGACATACGACGTACGCCTCGCGTTTGTACTTCATTCGCAGTATCTTCAATCTCAGAAATTCCGCCAATGCCAGAACCGACCATTACCCCAATTCTGGACAAGTCACCTTGGTAGTTCTCCAAGCCACTATCTCGTACTGCCTGTGTGCTAGCGGCTATACCAAATCGAATAAACATCCCCATGTGGCGGGCATCCTTAGGGGTAATTTCTTCACAAGCTTCAAAATTCTTTACCTCACCTGCAAAATGAACAGATAATTGACTAGAATCAAATTTGGTAATCGGAGCAATACCCGATACCACCCGATACCAGAGATGCCCAGGTTTTATCGACGCTATTCCCAAGAGGAGTAACAAGCCCTAACCCAGTAATAACAATACGCCGTTTCATACCATTTTCAGAGAACGGAAGCTAGCCCTGTTCCACACAGGACTAGCTTCTTTGTAAAAAAGTCTTAGCAACCTTCAGGGGGGAAATTATTAAGTACGAATATGTTCTTTAGCATAATCAATTGCGTTCTGAACAGAGACTATTTTTTTCAGCATCCTCGTCCGGAATTTCAATATCAAACTCGTCTTCAAGAGCCATCACCAACTCAACAGTATCCAAAGAGTCGGCACCTAAGTCGCTAACAAAAGAAGACTCGTTTTTTACATCTGTCTCTGGCACACCTAACTGTTCAGCGACAATTTTTTTAACACGTTGTTCTATATCCGACATATATCTCTCCAAAAACGGTGGAATCGGCATTGCATTGATAAGGTTACCCTTAAAATACAAGCTCCCTGTTACTTTTTATGGTTTTCCACAAAAAGCCGGAACAACACATCCACCGCATTTATGTTGCCCGAATTTTAGAAAACAAAACCCATCTAGGACGACAAACCTACTTGCTAAACGAAGAACTCTACTTGATTGATTCGCAAGAGGGGTCAGTTTTTTGTTTGATCGACTAATTTATTCTTTGCAATCCAAGGCATCATCGCACGAAGTTTTCCCCCAACCTGTTCAATGGGATGCTCTGCATTCAAACGCCTACGTGACAACAACGTGGGAGCCCCTGCCTGATTCTCAAGAATAAAACTCTTGGCATACTCCCCTGTTTGAATGTTTTTTAGGGCCTCGCGCATTGCCGCTTTGGAAGCTTCGTTGACTACTTTTGGTCCGGTGGTGTACTCCCCATATTCAGCATTGTTTGAGATAGAGTAATTCATATTTGCAATGCCACCTTCATACATCAGATCAACAATCAGCTTCAATTCGTGCAAACACTCAAAATAAGCCATTTCAGCCGGGTAACCAGCTTCAACCAAAGTTTCAAAGCCAGCTTTGACCAGCTCAACCGTCCCACCACATAAGACTACCTGTTCTCCAAAAAGGTCGGTTTCTGTTTCAATCCTAAAAGTAGTTTCAATAATACCTGCACGTCCTCCACCAATTGCTGCGGCATAAGACAGAGCAACGTTTTGCGCATTTCCTGAATAATTTTGATGGCTAGCAATCAACATTGGTACGCCGCCACCTTTCGTATAGGTATCACGTACGGTATGCCCAGGTGCCTTTGGGGCGACCATAAAAAACATCAATGTCAGTACGCGGAGTCACTTGACCATAATGAATATTGAAGCCGTGAGCGAAAGCCAGTGCCGCCCCACTTTTCATATTGGGAGCAATGTCCTCGCGATAAACCGCAGCAATATGCTCATCTGGCAATAACATCATGACGACATCTGCTACTTTGGCAGCCTCGCTAACAGTTAAGACCCGTAGGCCAGCTTTTTCTGCTTTTTGCCATGATGCCCCAGGACGTAGACCAACTACAACTTTGACCCAGATTCGTGCAAATTAAGGGCATGTGCATGGCCCTGGGAACCATAACCAATAATGGCTACTACTTTATTTTTGACCAAAGATAGGTCGCAATCTTTATCGTAAAAAACTTTCATTATTTTGAAATCTTAAGTAATAAAAATTAGGAACTGTGCAATTAAACTTTTAGTGACCTTTCCCCACGTGCCAAACCAGTAATACCGCTACGAACAACCTCCATAATGAGCGTGGCGTCAACAGCGCCTAGAAAAACCCGCAAGCTTGCTATGGGTACCAGTAACCTCGACGATGTAAGTGCGCTCAGTTACATCAATAATACGACCGCGAAATATATCCACTATTCGTTTTACCTCTTCACGATGGTGTCCAGTGGCCCTAAGTTTAATTAGCATTAGCTCTCTCTCCAAGTGTGGATAGTCAGTGAGGTCAATTACCTTTACCACTTCGACCAGACGATTCAAGTGTTTTGTGATCTGCTCAATTACATCGTCAGACCCAGACGTGGTAATAGTCATACGCGAAAGGGTCACATCGTGAGTTGGTGCAACCGAGAGGGTTTCGATGTTATAGCCACGTGCCGAAAATAAGCCAACGACGCGGGATAAAGCCCCAGACTCGTTTTTCTAGTAAAACAGAGATTAAATGCCGCATATTAAAGTTCCTCAGAGCCCAATAACATTTCGGTTAATCCACGACCAGCTTTAACCATAGGCCAAACATTTTCCGTTGGATCCGTAATAAAGTTCATGAATACGAGTTTGTCTTTTTGTGCAAAGGCGTCCCTCAAAACAGGTTCAACGTCGCTAGGTTTTTCTACAGTAATGCCAACATGGCCAAAGGCGCGGGCGAGAGCGTCAAAATTGGGTAATGAATCCATATAGGATTCGGCATAGCGTGAACCGTAGTCTATTTGTTGCCACTGTTTACCATCCCCAGATATTTGTTATTGAGCAGGACAATTTTTGGCGTAAGATGGTATTGTTTACAAGTGGCTAGCTCTTGAATGCACATTTGTATTGATGCTTCGCCAGTAATACATGCAATATCAGCGTCAGGGTTTGCCATTTGTACTCCCATTGCATACGGTAAGCCAACGCCCATGGTTCCCAGTCCGCCAGAATTAATCCAACGCCGCGGTTGGTCAAAACCATAATACTGGGCAGCCCACATTTGATGTTGTCCAACATCAGAGGTAATAAAAGCTTTTCCCTGGGTGACCTTATGAAGAGTTTGCACCACAAACTGGGGTTTGATTATCTTATCGGAGGTGTTGTAATAGAGGCAGTTTTTTTGGCGCCATTTATCAATATCTTGCCACCAACTTAGCCTTCTTTCAAAAACCATTTCTTCGCTAAGTTCGAGCATTTCTGTTAAAACGTTTTTGATATCTCCCACAATTGGAATATCAACTTTTACACGTTTGGAAATTGAGGAAGGATCAATATCAATATGGATGATTTTGCGTGGTTGAGTTGCAAAATGCTTGGGATTGCCAATAACCCTGTCATCAAAACGTGCGCCTATTGCTATGAGGACGTCGCAGTTTTGCATTGTTAGGTTGGCTTCATAGGTTCCATGCATTCCTGGCATACCAATAAAACTGGGATGGGAGGCTGAACAAGCGCCTAGTCCCATCAGCGTATTAGTACAGGGGGCTTGCAGTTTGTCGATCAGCTTCCTTAGCTCTTCGCTAGCGTTTGCCAGAATAACCCCACCACCGCTGTAAATCAGGGGACGATGACTCTCGCTTAAAAGTTGCAATGCTTTTTTAATTTGACCAGAATGCCCTTTGAGCGATGGTTGGTATGAGCGTAAAACGATCTCGGGGGAGTAATCAAAAGGGGCTTTCGCAATCGTAATATCTTTAGGAATATCTACTAAAACAGGTCCAGGACGGCCGCTGGAGGCTAAATAAAAAGCTTTCTTTACTGTCATCGCCAGATCGCGGACATCTTTTACCAGAAAGTTATGCTTAACACAAGGGCGGGTGATTCCGACAGTGTCACATTCCTGAAATGCATCTTGGCCAATGGCATGACTTGGTACTTGCCCACTAATTACGACTATAGGGATCGAATCCATGTAAGCAGTCGCTAATCCTGTAACTGCGTTAGTTACTCCAGGTCCTGAAGTAACTAAGGCAACGCCAACCTTATTAGAGGAGCGGGAGTAAGCATCGGCGGCATGTATAGCTGCCTGTTCATGCCTTACCAGAATATGTTTGAAACCTTTCTGGTTGAAGATGGCGTCGTAGATATAAAGGGACTGCCCCCCCAGGGTAACCCCATACATATTCGACACCTTCTGCATGAAGACATTGAATCAGAATTTCCGCCCCGGTTAAAACAGGAAAACTTTGATCCAAGGCTACGGGTGAGGTTGAATCGGACGACAAGCTGGTTAAGGTCATATTTCGTTTCAAAAAAATGAAATCAACCTAAATACATATCAAGATAACTTATTAAAGGCTGTACAAGTAAAAAAGTAAATGGTGTGACAACGGCTGGATAAGGCCGAAGTAATCAGTTAAACACCATAGCTCCAATACCCGAGGCACACTTTAACGAATAGCCCCATGCTTTTGGCATGTGAATGTTATTTAGGTTGGTAAAAAACGCCAATAAATAAAAAATTAAAATTCAATCAAGTTTTCCTGGTGCCGACGGCGAGACTCGAACTCGCACAGCAAAAGCCACTACCCCCTCAAGATAGCGTGTCTACCAGTTTCACCACGTCGGCATGCATTACTGTGGAATTTGCTTTGTTTTTGAGTTATCAGTTTCTGGGGGGTGTTGGTGTCGCCGGGGCAGTCTTGCCCGCTTGCTCTGTTTGATAGTTCTCGAGCACACCCTTATCTCCTCTACCGTTTGCAGCTACCAGGGTTAAAAGGAGTGTAAATACAAAGAAACATGTTGCAGCAATTGCTGTAGCGCGGGATAAAAAATTGGACGAACCGCTTGCTCCAAATAGGCTACCCGAAGCACCGGAACCAAAGGCAGCTCCCATATCGGCACCTTTACCTTGTTGTAACAATACAAGAACAATAATGACGACGGCGGATATAAGCTGAAGCGTAATCAGCAGTGGGAAAAGATTCATAGGGAAATATAGGAGTGAGATAAAAAAAGCGGGATTATAAAGAATGAACCATCACGCTATTTGCGCGACAGACCCCACACATATCCCGCTACCAGATATATCTGTTCGGGGGTAAGGTAATTAGCTTGAGCGGGCATGGCATTGTTTTTGCCGTGGGTAATAGCTTTGATAATCTCCTGTTCGGATGAGCTATAGAGCCAGGTTTTATCGCTAAGGTTTGGCGCACCCATGCTTGTATTACCAAGACCGTCAACACCATGGCAAGCAGAACAATTCGTAGCAAAAATCGTTTTCCCAGAGGCAACCTTAATAGGGTTGGCAGACAATCCAGAAAGTGATCGCACATAGCTGGCGACATCGCCTATTTCATTGGACTTCAAAACGGCGCTATAGGGAGGCATCACACCGTTACGACCGTGCGTGATGGTTTGGATAATGTTTTCTTGAGCGCCGCCATAGAGCCAGTCAGTATCAGATAAATTGGGAAAACTGTAATTCCCCTTGGCATTGCTACCATGACAGATTGCACAATTATTGAGGAATAGGCGCTGACCAATTGCCAGTCCTACGGGTTGTTTACTCAAATCATCAAAATTAAGACTGGTATATTTTGTTAAAAAATCACGGCTTGATTGTTGGTGTAGGGCAGCGTCTTGTTCTAATTGTTTTTTTGCAGTAAATTCCAATTTACCAGGATTAGAGCCAAGCCCAGGGTATAAATAGAGATAGATTAGTGCAAAAATAATTAAAAGAAAGAATTTAATTACCCACCAGCGCATCAAGGGATTATCATATTCCTGTAAATCGCCGTCCCAAACATGACCGGTATTGCTTGGTTCACCCTTAGCAGTCGTTGCTGGTAATTTGCGGCGGTTCAATATCAGCAATAAAAACATTGCTGCCATCCCACCGATAGCAATAAAAGAGATCCAATAACTCCAGAATGGCGATATAAAGTCACTCATGATAAAAATTACAATTAAAAAAGTATACAAATTAACTCCAAGGATTAAATGGTGATTTAATTACAATTGCCACAATTACAATATATACTAAAGTAATAGGAATAAATACTTTCCACCCCAGTCGCATAATTTGATCGTAGCGATAACGTGGCAAAGATGCTCGCAACCAAATAAATACGGAAACTAATAAAAAGGTTTTTAATCCTAGCCAAATCCAGCCCGGAATAAAGTCTAGGGCAGTTACAGGGGCACTCCAGCCACCAAAAAACATCAGAGCTGCAAGAATCGAAATAAGGATCATGTTGGCATATTCTGCCAGAAAAAACATGGCAAATGACATGCCGGAATACTCGACCATATGCCCTGCAACAATTTCTGATTCTCCTTCAACGACATCAAATGGATGGCGATTGGTTTCTGCAACACCAGATACCATATAAATAACAAATATCGGTAATAGCAAGAGCCAATTCCACGATAAAAACTGAAGACCGTAGGAGGCAAAATAACCCTTACCTTGCTGGGTAACAATATCAATTAAATTAAGGCTGCCAGATACCAGTAATACAATTACGACTGCAAATCCCATTGCAAGCTCATAGGAAATCATTTGTGCAGTACGCGCGCATGGCAGCGAGTAATGCATATTTTGAGTTGGACGCCCAGCCGGCAATAATAATCCCATAGACCTCAATCGATGCTATCGCTAATACAAATAATAATGCCGCATTAACATTAGCCAGAACAACTTCGGGAGAAAAGGGAATCACTGCCCAAGCAACAAAAGCAGGCGCAATAGTCATAATTGGTGCAATTACGAATAATAATTTATTCGATTTATCGGGAATCGTAATTTCTTTTAAGAGAAGTTTTAATACATCTGCAAATGGCTGTAATAAACCTCCGGGGCCAACCCGATTAGGACCAATTCTTAAGTGCATATAACCAATCATCTTTCTTTCCCATAAAGTGAGATAGGCGACGCATAAAATCAAAGGTAATAGAATGGCCACTATTTTTAGCACGGTGAGCAGTAAAACCATACCAGGCTCCCATAAAGAGCCAAAGGTATTGATTCCCCAATTATTAATATTTTCCAGTAAGGCAGTCATAATAGCTATGGATTTTACTAAAAATTAGCAATTTTTGTTTGTTGTAATGATTTTGCTCTTCTAACAATACCATCGCCTTGATACATCGCCAATGGTTTTAGACAATCGCCGTTGGGATCAAATGTAATGGTATTTAATTGAGGAAGAGGGTAATTGTCAAGGGATAATTTTTTTGTGGAGTTAATCGAGTTGAATAATTCATCACGAATTTCGGCATTATTGCTATAATTAAATCCAGGTAATTCGAGTAAATTAGCCAATACTCTTAATACTTTCCAGCCCGGGCGTGTATTTTGTAATGGACTTACTGCACCATTAAAAGATTGGGGTTGTGCCATGGTATTAAAAAAAGTTCCCGCTGTTTCTGTAAACGGAGAAATAGGCAGCATCACATCAGCATAATTGCTCGCATGGTTAAAAGGGGACGCTGCAATCACCAAACTTGTTAAAAGGGGACGCTGCAATCACCAACTTGCCTGTTTAATCTGTGCCTGAAGAAGGTCTTTTTGGGGAATATCAGTTAATTCTGTATGCCATAAAATGATCACATTAGCTTCTTGTGAAGGTAAATGATTATTTGGTAATTGACTGGTAGCAATATAACCACCAATCGTATTCGCACCTGGAGCAAATTGTCAACGACGCTATTTTGTCCTAAAACCCCTGCAATCGCACGTAATAAGGTAAATAATACGCTTGCCCTGTGAATGGGATTGTGCCCATTGTCCGAGGAATAAACCCGTTTTCTTACCATTATTAGCAGCATTTACCAACTTTGAGCCATTGCCTGGGCAGAAGGGCCATGGAGCTATCGTTAATTCGCAAGATATATTTTTAATTTGGCAGACGCTAAAATATACTTCGGTTAAATTTTTAATCCAGTCAGTAGGTCGGGAAAGCCAATGGTTTTTGATTTTAATAAAAGGTTGATCATCTATCTGATGTAATATATTTATTTCCTGGCCTTGTTGTACCCGCGCGGCGTAAACGGGCTGCCAGCAATGGTTGTTCATGACGTAAATAACTACCAATAATCAATACGGATTGGCAATTCGGCAATTTCGCTTATTTCGCAGCCTAATACTGGCGGAGGTAATTTAAGGTCTTTGTTGTTGTAAACCGAAATTCGATATTAGGAGAGGGGTTGTTATGGTTTAATTGTGTTAAAAGTTTATCGAGTAAAAAGAATTCTTCCAGAGTTGTTTGAGGATGTGCATAAACAATAACACTATTTATTTTATTGGCGAGTTTTAATTCCTTAAGATGCTGGCTAATATACGATAAACTTTGTTCCCAATCAACTGTATGCCAAACATCTTTTAGCTTTAATTGGGGATTTTTTAATCGATCTTCGCTATTGAGGCCTTCGTAAGAGAAACGATCGCGGTCAGAAATCCAGCATTGATTGACGGCTTCATTTTCCAAGGTAGAACCCTTAATACTTTATTGGCTTTGATTGAATCATCAAATTACTGCCAAGGCTATCGTGTGGGCTGACAGAGCGATGCCTTGCTAACTCCCAAGTACGGGCTTGATAACGGAAGGGCTTGGAAGTAAGCGCACCTACGGGGCAAAATGTCAATCATATTGCCGGATAATTCGCTGTCTACCGAATGGCCTAGAAAAGTGGTGATTTCAGCGTGTTCGCCGCGTCCTAGCATTCCCAATTCCATAATTCCGGCAATTTCCTGGCCAAAACGAACACAGCGGGTACAGTGAATGCAGCGCGACATTTCCTCCATAGAAATAAGTGGGGCCGATATTTTTATGGAAAACAACGCGCTTTTCTTCGTTATAGCGGGATTTGGAATTACCGTAGCCAACAGCTAGGTCTTGTAACTGACATTCACCACCTTGGTCGCAAATCGGGCAATCGAGGGGGTGATTTGATAAGGAGAAACTCCATTACCGATTTCTGCGCAGCCTTTGCTTTTTCGCTTTGGGTCTTAATTATCATGCCCGCTGCGACAGGAGTTGCACAGGCGGGTAAGGGTTTGGCTATTTTTTTCTACTTCAATGAGACACATACGGCATTAGCCGCTATTGATAATTTATGGTGATAGCAAAAATAAGGGATATTAATTCCCATTTGATTTGCCGCTTCCAAGACCATAGTTCCTTCTGGAACAGTGGTTTTTTGGCCATCAATTTCAACTTCTAGCATTGGAATATCAAAGAATAAGGTAAATAATAGGTAATACGGTGTTTAATTAATTAAACGAGGCAGCGCTTATGTTCAACATGGTATTCAAATTCACTGTGAAAATGTTTAATAAATGACTGTACCGGCATTGCAGCAGCATCACCTAAGGCGCAAATTGTGCGTCCGATGATATTGCCTGCAACATCATTTAATAAATCCAAATCACCGGGGCGACCGGCGCGATTTTCAAATACGGTGTAATACTCGGTATAACCAACCCGTGCCTTCACGGCAAGGGGTGCACTGGCCGCATGACTCCTCATAATAGAAGTAAGAAAGGGCGTAAAAGGGATTTAACCATGCAACGGGTTTCATTCATGACAATGACGGCACCAGATCCCAACATTGAACCTGCTTTGGCAATAGAGTCGTAATCCATATCGGTATTCATCATGACATCGCCTGGTAATACCGGCATGGAGGATCCACCAGAATAACTGCCTTGATTTTTTTATTATTACGCATGCCGCCGGCTAATTCCAATAATTTGGCAAAAGGGGTACCTAAAGGGACTTCATAATTACCAGGGCGATTGACATCACCAGAGACAGAAAATATCTTGGTACCACCATTATTAGGTTTGCCAATGGCGGCATATTGTTCTGCACCGAGTTGAAAGATAAAGGGTACGGCAGCAAATGTTTCGGTATTATTAATGTTGTAGGTTTACTGTATAAACCAAAACTAGCGGGAAAAGGAGGTTTGAAACGGGGTTGGCCTTTTTTACCTTCAATTGATTCAAGGAGTGCAGTTTCTTCACCACAAATATAGGCACCATAACCGTGGGTAGCAAATAAATTAAAATCAAATCCGCTCCCAAGAATGTTTTTAACCAATTAAATTAGCTTGGCGTGCTTGTGCTAATGCTTGTTCAAATGTGTAATAGGTATCAAATATTTCACCATGAATATAATTATATCCTGTACTAATACCCATTGCATAGGCACCAATGGCCATGCCTTCAATCACACTGTGGGGGTTATACCGTAAAATATCTCGATCTTTGAATGTACCCGGGCTCACCTTCATCAGAATTACAGACAAGATATTTTTCACCAGGAAATTGGCGCGGCATAAAGCTCCACTTTAATCCGGTCGGAAAACCAGCACCGCCACGGCCGCGTAAAGTTGCAGTTTTAAGGGTTGCAATAACTGTTTCTGGGGGAATTTTCTGGCTTAATATATTTTTTAAGGCAGAATAGCCGCCACGTTTTTGGTACACCAGCTAAATCCCAGTTTTTACCATCAAGACCAGCCAAAATAATAGGATTGAGATGATGGGAGTGGAGAGAAGTCATAATACAGGAACAGATAAATGGCTATTTCGCGAGGGATGACAGTAATTTATCAATTTCCGCGGGCTCCATAAAACTGCACATTTTATGGTTATTGTGTAAAAGTACAGGGGCATCACCGCAGGCGCCCATACATTCCCCTTCGCGCAAGGTGAATTGGCCATCCGAAGTTGTTTGGTTAAATTCAATTCCTAGTTTTTGTTTTAAGTAAAGAGCGGCATCTTCACCGCCAGACAAGGCGCAGGGCAGGTTGGTACAAATAGTAATGGGTATGTTTTCCTGGTTTTGTAAGGTAAAACATATTATAAAAAGTGGCAACTTCGTGGACCGCTATTGTGGGCATTGTTAAATAGTCTGCAATTGCCTCAATATCGCTGCCTTCCAGCCAGCCTTTTTCACTTTGAACAATTCTTAATGCAGCAATTACTGCCGATTGCCGCTGTTCATCGGGGAATTTAGCGATTTCAATATCAATTGATGATTTGGCAGAATCCGAAAGCGGCATAATTAAATACGGTCATTAAATACAGTCAAAATAAGCGAATAATTATTTATCAATCAGTGAATAATTATCTGTCAACTTCACCAAATACAATATCTTGGCTTCCAAGAATCGTAACAACATCTGCCAGCATATGGCCACGGGTCATTTCATCTAAGGCTTGTAAATGGCAAAACCAGGGGCGCGAATTTTGACGCGATAGGGTTTATTAGCGCCATCCGATACCAGATAAATTCCAAATTCGCCTTTAGGGTGTTCAACTGCAGCGTAGGATTCACCCGCCGGTACACAAAAACCCTCGGTAAATAATTTGAAATGGTGAATCAAGCCTTCCATTTTATCGTGGCATTTCAGCACGGGGTGGGGGGCTAATTTTATTGTTTTCGGAAACAACCGGGCCTGGGTTACTGCGTAACCATTGAATACATTGAATAATAATGTTATTTGCTTGGCGCATTTCCTCAACTCTTACTAGGTAGCGGTCGTAGCAATCGCCTTCTTTACCAATGGGAATATCAAAGTCGAGTTGATCGTAAACCTCATAGGGTTGATTTTTTCTTAAGTCGAATGCAACACCGGAGCCCCGTAGCATCGGGCCGGTCAACCCTAATGCCAGGGCACGCTCGGGGGAAACAACGCCAATCCCTACCAGACGTTGTTTCCAGATGCGTGTTATTGGTTAATAATGTTTCGTATTCGTCAATATATCCGGGTAATCTTTGGGTAAATGCTTGAAGAAAATCTAAAAGGCTGCCTTGACGGGTTTCGTTTAATTTATTTAATTCTTTTTGGCTACGTAAAGGCGAGGGTTTGTATTTTGGCATTTCATCGGGCAAGTCGCGATAAACACCACCGGGACGATAATAGGCAGCGTGTAAGCGGCGCCCTGACACTGCTTCGTAGCAATCCATCAGGTCTTCTCGTTCACGGAAAGCGTAGAGGAATACGGCCATGGCGCCGACATCCAGGGCGTGGGCACCCAGCCACAGTAGGTGATTCAGAATGCGGGTAATTTCATCAAACATTACCCGGATATATTGGGCGCGAATAGGGACGTCTAGTTGTAATAATTTCTCAATGGCCATAACGTAGGCATGTTCGTTACACATCATCGAGACGTAGTCCAGTCGGTCCATATAGGGGACGGATTGCAGATAGGTTTTCTGCTCAATCAATTTTTCGGTGGCGCGGTGTAATAAGCCAATATGGGGGTCGGCGCGTTGTACGACTTCACCATCCAATTCCAGGACCAGGCGCAATACCCCGTGGGCGGCGGGGTGTTGGGGGCCAAAATTCAAAGTGTAGTTCCTGATTTCCATTATTTATTCTCTTGATAAAAACTGTGGGTAATTAAACAGGGGAGGGTTAATTTAAGATAATTTTAATTCTGGATGCCACCGTAACCAGCTTCCCTGACAATTCTTGGGGTAATTTCTCGGGGGGGAATAGAAACGGGTTGATAAATAACCCGTTTCAAATTCTCATCGTAGCGGGTTTCAACATAACCGGAAATAGGAAAGTCTTTACGGAAAGGGTAGCCGATAAAACCATAATCAGTCAAAATACGGCGCAGATCATCATGGTGATTAAATAAAATGCCGTATAAATCAAATGCTTCGCGCTCATACCAATTGGCATTGGGGTAGATCGGCTGGGCGCTATCGAGCAAAGGCATGTCATTGTCTTCTGCATAAACACGCAGGCGCAGGCGGCGGTTATGTTTGATTGAGAGTAAATGTAAAAACAATCGCAAAACGGGGGAAGTCTTGAGCATCAAGAACTTGTGCCATAGTCGAGCAATCAATTCCAGCGAGAATCAATGAGCATCTCAAAACCAAAATCATCTCTTAATTGCCGTAAATTGGCAATGTAATTGTGGTTATTATCCAATACAAGGGTGATTTCACCATGTAAGGATTTAATTACAGCGTGGGGAAATGCAGTATTAAGTGAAGAGATAAATGGAGACATTGCCTAATTGCTGATTGATCAAGTTAGATATTAGTTTAATCACCGGATAATTAACTGCGTTAATTATTTTGGTTTTTTTTAATTTTGTTTTGTAATTGAATCACACCATAGACTAAGGCTTCGGCAGTTGGGGGGCAGCCGGGTACGTAGATATCCACCGGCACAATACGGTCGCAACCACGGACAACCGAGTATGAATAGTGGTAATAGCCGCCGCCGTTGGCACAGCTTCCCATCGAGATTACCCAGCGGGGTTCGGCCATTTGGTCGTAGACTTTGCGTAGGGCTGGGGCCATTTTGTTACAGAGCGTTCCGGCGACGATCATCACGTCAGACTGGCGCGGGCTGGGGCGGAAAACCACGCCGAAGCGGTCGAGGTCGTAGCGGGCGGCGCCAGCGTGCATCATTTCCACTGCGCAGCAGGCAAGGCCAAAGGTCATTGGACCACATTGAGCCGGTACGTGTCCAGTGAATGATGGATTCCAGCGTTGTAGTAAGAAAACCTTGTTGTACCAGTGTGGGGGCAAAATTTTCTGGTAGAGGGGGGGCGGACATAAAGTAAGGAATTTTTATTGACGATAACAAAACTTATTCCCAATCAAGGGCGCGTTTTTTCCAGATATACCAAAACCCCAGGGTGAGTTCGGCGATAAAGATGAGCATAACGACCAGGCCAGAGATATCAAGCTCACGGAAGGCCATTCCCCAGGGGAAGAAAAAGATGGTTTCCAGGTCAAACAAGATAAAGAGGATCGCGATTAGGTAATAGCGAATATCAAACTTCATTCTCGATTCGCCGAAGGTTTCAAAGCCGCATTCATAGGTGGAATTTTTGGCAGGATCGGGGCGGTTGGGGCCTAATACTTTTCCCAAAACCTGCATGAGCACACCAAAACCAACCGCAATAATGGTAAAGAGCAGAATCGGGAAGTAGCTGGATAAAAGAAGTGGGGTATTCATTAGCTTGTCTTACAGGGAAAGAGGTTTACCGATTCATAGGAAGGTAAAGCCCACGGATTCTACACGGGAAACTATCTTAAATTTACGGGGACGGGAGAAAAAAATTCAGGGGGATAGGTTTTTATGGTTTTCATCGAAAATAAAAGCCAGTCATTTTTTACTGCAGCATTTGCTGAAGGGCTGGAATCCATGCCTTTTGGTCGGCGCGAAGCAAGCCATTGGCATCGAGTTTTTGCAACAGGGTGAGGGCTTGTTGTCGTAGTACTGCTGCTTCGCTGTTATTAGAAAGCCCTGCTATCTTTGCCCAGCTTATTACTAGGTCAGTTTGCAGAGAACATTAAGGCGGTCGTTATGGGCGAGTTTTTGGCGGATTTCGAGGCTTTTGTGGTATTGGGTTAAAGCCTTTTCACGTTCCCCCTGAGCCTCGAGGATTCCGGCTACTCTTTCATAGCTGACGGAAAGGTCGCGCTGCCAGTTGCTGTTACGGGGGTCGCTATGGGCGAGTTTTTGGCGGATTTCGAGGCTTTGGTTGTATTGGGTTAAAGCCTTTTCGCGCTCGCCCTGAGCCTCGAGGATTCCGGCTATTCTGTCATAGCTTACGGAGAGGTCGCGCTGCCAGTCGCTATTACGGGGGTCGTTGAGGGCGAGTTTTTGGCGGATTTCGAGGCTTTGGTGGTATTGGGCTAAAGCCTTGTCGCGCTCCGCCCTGAGCCTCGAGGATTCCGGCTACTTTGTTAAAACTGACGGAGAGGTCGCGCTGCCAGAGAACATTACGGGGGTCGCTGTTTGCGAGTTTCTGGTGGATTTCGAGGCTTTTGTGGTATTGGGCTAAAGCCTTTTCGCGCTCGCCCTGAGCCTCGAGGATTCCGGCTACTCTTTCATAGCTTATAGAGAGGTCGCGCTGCCAGAGAACATTACGGGGGTCGCTGTTTGCGAGTTTCTGGTGGATTTCGAGGCTTTTGTGGTATTGGGCTAAAGCCTTTTCGCGCTCGCCCTGAGCCTCGAGGATTCCGGCTACTTTGCTAAAACTGACGGAGAGGTCGCGCTGCAGTTGCTGTTACGGGGGTCGCTATCGGCGAGTTTTTTGGCGGATTTCGAGGCTTTTGTGGTATTGGGCTAAAGCCTTTTCGCGCTCGCCCTGAGCTTCGAGGATGCCGGCTACTTTGTTAAAACTGACGGAGAGGTCGTGCTGCCAGTCGTTGTTACGGGGGGTCGCTATGGGCGAGTTTTTGGCTGATTTCGAGGCTTTTGTGGTATTGGACTAAAGCCTTTTCGCGCTCGCCTGAACCTCGAGGATTCCGGCTACTTTGCTAAAACTGACGGAGAGGTCGCGCTGCCAGTCGCTGTTACGGGGGTCGCTATGGGCGAGTTTTTGGCGGATTTCGAGGCTTTTGTGGTATTGGGCTAAAGCCTTTTCGCGCTCGCCCTGAGATTCGAGGATTCCGGCTACTTTTTCATAGCTTACGGAGAGGTCGCGCTGCCAGTCGCTGTTACGGGGGTCGCTGTTTGCGAGTCTTTGGCGGATTTCGAGGCTTTTGTGGTATTGGACTAAAGCCTTTTCGCGCTCGCCCTGAACCTCGAGGGATGCCAGCTACGTTGTTAAAACTGAAGGAGAGGTCGCGCTGCCAGTCGCTGTTACGGGGGTCGCTATGGGCGAGTTTTTGGCGGATTTCGAGGCTTTTGTGGTATTGGGCTAAAGCCTTTTCGCGCTCGCCCTGAGCCTCGAGGATTCCGGCTACTCTTTCATAGCTTATAGAGAGGTCGCGCTGCCAGTCGCTGTTACGGGGGTCGCTATGGGCGAGTTTTTGGCTGATTTCGAGGCTTTTGTGGTATTGGGCTAAAGCCTTTTCACTCTCGCCCTGAGCCTCGAGGATTCCGGCTACTTTGTTAAAACTGACGGAGAGGTCGCGCTGCCAGAGAACATTACGGGGGTCGCTGTTGGCGAGTCTTTGGCGGATTTCGAGGCTTTTGTGGTATTGGGCTAAAGCCTTTTCGCCCTCGCCCTGAGCCTCGAGGATTCCGGCTACTCTTTCATAGCTTATAGAGAGGTCGCGCTGCCAGTCGCTGTTACGAGGGTCACTATGGGCGAGTTTTTGGTGGATTTCGAGGCTTTGGTGGTATTGGGCTAAAGCCTTTTCGCTCTCGCCCTGAGCCTTGAGGATTCCGGCTACTTTGATAAAACTGACGGAGAGGTCGCGCTGCCAGTCGCTGTTACGGGGGTCGCTATGGGCGAGTTTTTGGCGGATTTCGAGGCTTTTGTGGTATTGGGCTAAAGCCTTTTCGCGCTCGCCCTGAGCCTCGAGGATTCCGGCTACGTTGTCATAGTTTACGGAGAGGTCGCGCTGCAGAGAACATTACGGGGGTCGCTATGGGCGAGTTTTTGGCTGATTTCGAGGCTTTTATGGTATTGGGCTAAAGCCTTTTCTCGCTCGCCCTGAGCCTCGAGGATTCTGGCTACTCTTTCATAGCTGACGGAGAGGTCGCGCTGCCAGTCACTGTTACCGGGGTCGCTATGGGCGAGTTTTTGGCTGATTTCGAGGCTTTTGTGGTATTGGGCTAAAGCCTTTTCGCGCGCGCCCCTGAACCTCGAGGATTCTGGCTACTTTGTTAAAACTGACGGAGAGGTCGCGCTGCCAGTTGCTGTTACGGGGGTCGCTATGGGCGAGTTTTTGGCTGATTTTGAGGCTTTTGTGGTATTGGGCTAAAGCCTTTTCGCTCTCGCCCTGAACCTCGAGGATTCCGGCTACTTTGTTAAAACTGACGGAGAGGTCGCGCTGCCAGTCGCTGTTACCGGGGTCGCTATAGGCGAGTTTTTGGCTAAGCTTCAGCATTAAATTAGCCCAGTACATGGCTTTTTCTGTCGGGTGGAGAAGCTTTGCCAGATCAACCAAGTAAAACAGGCTCATCAAATCATCTGGTTGGTAGTAATGGCACGTTCAAACGCTGCGTAAGCGCGTTCAACATTACGCCCTAACCATAATGCCCCCTGTTGTTTTGCGAGTTGGGCCGCCTTTTGCTGAGAAGGTATTGCCCCTGCGGCTGCTTTTTTCTCCAGTCGATTGAGTAGCGCTAAAGATAAATCAAGCTCACCAGCTTCCAGGGCCTGTTGTATTTCCCGCAGATCGCCTTCTTCGCCTTGCCCTAAAACAGTGCTAATACCTTGTCGTTTGAGTGCTTCTATTTCCTTATTCTTTTCCTCAAGAAGACTTTCTAATTGCTTAAGTTTTGCATCTTTTTGGCCTAACTCGCGGTCGCGGCTGGAGATACGCGCCAGTATTTTTTCCAGTTCTTCAGGTGTCGCACTGTGAACCGTGTAGTTCGTATCTGTTTGGTTTGTAGTGGTACCCATAGGGGTACCGCTAGCCATTTGATGCCATGCTACCAAAAAAGCTAGTAATACCGCGACAATACCAGCAATCGATGACGATTGCTGAAGCCTGAGGGCTTTGATTTTTTCTAAGAGTTCGGAGTAGGACATAACTGAGTAAGGGGCTTAAACCATGCTTAACCAATGGGCGTACCGGCTATCTCGCCCGGCGATCGCATTAAAAAATACTTCCCTGGATTTTTTCTGTAATAGGGCCACGGCAAGCATTGCCAATGCTGCGGTTATCAAGCTCACGAATCGGCGTAACCTCTGCTGCCGTACCCGTAAAGAAAGCTTCGTCGGCACAGTAAACCTCATCGCGGGTAATCCGTTTTTCCTGCACCGTATAGCCCAGATCGTGGGCAATGGTGATGACCGAATTACGGGTAATACCGTCCAGGCAACTCGCCAGATCAGGGGTGTAGAGAGTCCCTTTTTTGACGATAAAAATGTTTTCCCCCTGCACCTTCCGAGACATACCCTTCGGTATCCAAAAGCATCGCCTCGTCATAGCCATCGGTGATAGCTTCCTGGTGGGCAAGAATCGAATTGATGTAATGACCACTTGCCTTTGCCCGGACCATCGCAACATTCACATGGTGGCGGGTATGAGAAGAAGTTTTAACGCGAATACCCTTGGTCAAACCTTCCTCACCCAAATACGCACCCCAATACCAGGCGGCAACCGCGACGTGAATCGTGTTACCCACCGGAGAAATACCTAGTTTTTCTGAACCAATCCACGACAGTGGGCGGATATAGGCAGTCTCCAGATTGTTTTCACCGACCACTTGCTTTTGCGCTGCCATCAGCGTTGCCACATCAAAAGGAATTTTCATCCGTAAAATTTTCGCGGAATTCAGCAGGCGCTCGGTATGTTCCTGCAAACGAAAAATCGCCGTCCCTTTATCTGTTTTATAAGCGCGTACGCCTTCAAACA
>JAPFQT010000488.1:50028-96448 GCA_027627225.1 Congeria kusceri
GTATCGCCCGGGCTGATGTGTTGTAGACGGGAGGTGAGGGGGCCATCGGCCACCTTAACGCTTAAAAACTCCAGGTATTCCTCATAGTTTGGGTTGACCACGCTATAGGCGCGGAGCAAAGGTTTATCTGCCACCATCAGGCCAAGCATTAAAAAGTGGCCGTTGGAGAAGCGCAGGGGTGGCATCGCGCGTCGTCGTAAAGCTAAAGAGACGGTCGGTCCAGTGGTGCACGCTTAAAACGCGTTCTTCAAAAAAAGCTGCCATGTGCTTGGGTATCTAAAAAGTTGGAAATGTGGGAAAACAAGAGCAGCTATCCAAGGCTGTGGATAAAAAATACAAACGCAAGCCTCTGCTTGAATTATCTAATTCTTGCTTGGTCTTTCACTGACACGGTTGATCCGCTTAGATAATGCGCCACTGCTGCGTTTTGATCGCAGAGGGATAAAAGATGATTCGCCGGTCGGTGCTTGCATATTTTTTCAGCAGTAAAAATATTCTCTCTTCTTCTCTCTTCTTTAATGCAATCTTTCACCTTAAGTGATTAACAGTTTTCTTTACAAGATTTGCTTGACACGATGAAGTTCTCCAAACAGCCCGCACTTATGCCTTGCTTGGGTGCAGCGAGGGGGCGCTCACTTAACACACCCTCCAGCCATGCCAGAGCGCGTCCGCCGCATCTGGGGGCTGGCAAGCAAGAAGCGGCTCGCGCCTTGATTTTGTTTGGGGCATGGTGCAAGCGATGAGGACTGGCGCAAACCGTTTGATCTATTGCAAACCAGCTTGTCACAACAACAGCCAAATGTATGTGTCAAGCAGGCATTTTTAGCGATGATGTCCCCCGCTTTACCCGACGTTGTGGCCGAGCTTGCAGCGGCAGATTATGTGGACATCACCATTGTCCCGCTTTTTATCGGGCAAGGTGGGCATGTGCGCAATGACTTCCACACACTGGTTGAAAGTCTGCGCAATCGCCACCCCCAACTCCAACTAAAAACCAAAGCCGCTATTGGTGAGAGTGAAGCCGTGTTGGCTGCCATCGCGCAGTACTGTTTGCGGTGATGGCTTGCCTGGTTAAAGAAATTCAATGCAAACGTTTCAGCACATCCCCCACCACCAATAACACTGGCTCTTCGGTCTGTAACCAGTGGTGTGCTTGGCCTTGCTCGAGTGCAGCTAAATTGAGTAACAGTTGGGCTTGGCGTTTTGTCGATACGGCGCGTATCAGCAGGGCCGGGGGTTTGAGGGTGGCGCCCTTGTTTTAACAATTGTTGGGCGACCACTGCGGCATTTCGACGCACCATAAAAATCACCAAAGTATCAGCGTTTGGCAGTGTGATTGGTGATGCCAGGTCGCCCTCATCGTGTTCAGTGGCAAGCGTGGCATACGCAACAGAGCGCGAGACGCCACGGGCACTAAAGCTTGTCAGCAAGCTACAACTAGCCGCTTGCGCTGAGCTTATGCCGGCAACGACTTCAACCTCAATCTGGGCATTTTGCAGCGCTTCAATTTCTTCTTGAGCGCGCGCAAATAACATGGGATCACCGGCCTTCAGGTGCACGACATAGGGATGTTGCTGACTGGCTGCAATCAGTTTTGCACTGATGTTTGCAATCGTGATACCGGGGCGATTGGCGCGTCTGCCGGCATAGATTTTTTTAGCTTTTTTAGCAAACGCCAGTACCTCTTCTGACACCAATGCGTCATAAAAAATAATTTCAGCCTCGCAGAGCAACTGATGGGCACGTAAGGTGAGCAGTTCCGCGGCACCGGGCCCGGCACCGACTAAAAACACTTTGGCCATGGGGTCAGCGCGGCTTAGCTTGGTTAGCTTTGCACTAGCGACTGCCGAATCATCCCGGCGGCAACGGTGTGATGGGTGCTGACATCAATCAACAAAAAGCTGCCCGAGGTTTTCGCTTGTGCGAAGGTGTCGCAAGCCATCGCTTGCTGCAAAGTAAGGTCGATATTGGCAATCGCATTCATCGTCAAGCCTTGCTCTGTTTGCACGGTTTTGCTTAAGGTATGGATGTCCAATACATGATTGATGTGCTTAACCTTGGCAAATAATTGTTTGGTTAGATGCCGCACCATGTATTTACGACTGGTTTGTAAGGCCTCCCGATCCAGCCAGCAAATATCAGCGCGTAATTCGCGGGTGAGGGCGATGCGTCATTGGCGTCGACTAACAAATCCCCCCTGGAGATGCTGATATCTGCGTCTAAACAGAGACAAACATTTTGCCCGGCATAGGCCACTGCAACTACATTGTCATGGGCTTGCCCGGGGCTAGAGCTTGTGCCGATGTCATTAGCTAAATAAATTTTTTCTACCGAGGCGATTTGTCCGCTGGGCAAGATTTTGATGGCTTGCCCAGTTTGATCAGGCCTGATTCAAGGCGCCCAAAATAGCCACGAAAATCATCCGCCGCCTGCCCGTCTTGACGCAACACATATTGCACCGGAAAGCGCAAGGGGAGTTGCTTTGCGGTATTGACCAAGTTGATGCTTTCTAACCAAGTCAAGAGCGTAGGGCCGGCGTACCAAGGAGTGTCCTTTGCTTGCTTCCACCACGTTGTCGCCACGGAGGGCGCTGATGGGGATGACTTGCACGTTGGGAAGGGCAAAGTGTTGACTGAGTTGCACCGCAGCGGCAGCAATTTTTGCAAAAACTTCGGCGTCAAACCCCAGCAAATCAAGTTTATTGACCGCAATCACACAGTGTTGTAAGCCGAGTAGCTGCACGATCGCCATATGGCGTTTGGTTTGCGTCAATAGTTCAATCGGCGTTGCGCTGGTGTTAATCCTGGTGGCATCAATCAACACAATCGCGGCATCAGATTGTGACGCGCCGGTCACCAAATTACGTGTGTACTGTTCATGCCCGGGGGCATCTGCCAAGATGAATTTACGTTTGGCGGTGGCAAAGTAACGGTAGGCAACATCAATCGTGATGCCTTGTTCACGCTCGGCTTCCAAGCCATCGGTGATCAAAGAGAGATCAAGCACTTGTCCACGGGTACGCGCAAATTTCGACTGGGATACAGCGGAGAGTTGATCGCTTAACAAGGCCTTGCTGTCGTATAACAGCCGGCCAATTAAAGTGCTTTTGCCATCGTCAACACTGCCGGCAGTGATGGCACGCACCGGAGGTAAAAAATCTACTTGATCTGACATTAAAAATACCCCTCGCGTTTACGCCTCTCCATCGAGGCTTCGTTGGTTTGATCATCCATCCGCGTTGCCCCACGTTCAGTGATGTTGGCTTGCGCAGTTTCTTCAATAATGGCAGCCACATCTGCTGCTTGGCTTGCCACCGGACAAGTGCAACTGATATCACCGACGGTGCGAAAGCGCACAAAACGTATTTGACTTTGCTCGCCAACTTGCCGCGGTGTGAGTTCAGTCACCGGCACTAATAAGCTGGCACGTTCACACACTTCACGCTCATGCGCAAAATAAATACTGGGTAAGCGGAGGTTTTCACGTGCGATGTATTGCCAAATATCAAGTTCAGTCCAGTTGGAAATTGGAAAGACACGGATCGACTCACCACGGTTGATCAAGGCGTTGTAAAGACTCCACAGTTCCGGGCGTTGTGCTTCTGGATTCCACTGCCCAAACTCATCACGAAATGAAAAGATGCGCTCCTTTGCACGCGCTTTTTCTTCATCGCGTCTGGCACCGCCTAACAGTGCATCAAAGTTATGCGCGGCAATGGTTTCAAGTAAGGTCACCGCCTGCGCGGCATTGCGTGATTCAAGCGCATGGCGTAGTTTTACGCTGCCTTTGCGGAATTCGAATCTTCGACATGCCCAACAATCAGTTGCAGGGCAAAGTTTTTGACGGTCTCATCGCGAAACTGAATCACTTCTGCAAAGTTATGCCCGGTATCGATATGCAGCAGGGGAAAGGGTAATTTGACTGCACGTGCGCCAATATGAAAAGCTTTACGCGCCAGATGCAATAACACCACCGAGTCTTTACCACCCGAAAACAATAGCGCTGGATGGTGGCACTGCGCGATCACTTCGCGGATGATGTAAATCGATTCGGACTCGAGCCAGTCGAGGTGTTGGTTTTGTAAAACAGCGGACGTCATCAAACGAATAAGTTGGAGTGAAAACTAAGCAGGTGTCTTTTTGGCTGCAAGATGTAAGCCACATTCTTTTTGTGTGGATTGCAACCACCACCAGCGCCCAGAACGAATATCTTCACCCGCACGTACCGCTTTGGTACATGGCTCACAGACAATGCTGGGATAGCCTTGGAGGTGGAGAGGGTGGATCAAGACTTGGTTTTGCCTGATATACGCCCACACTTCTGCTTCACTCCAATCAAACAAGGGGTTGTACTTTTGGATTGCATGATGGCTGTCATAACTTGCAAAGGTGATGTCTTGGCGCGTGAGTGATTGCTCGCGGCGCTGCCCACTCATCCACGCCTCGGCATGGGCGAGTGCTTGCTTTAAGGGTGCCACTTTGCGCACATGGCAGCAAGCTTGTTTGGCCGTTTCAGATTCATAAAAGCCGTTTAAGCCATGTTCTTGCACCAACGCCTCCCACAGCGCTTGCTGAGGGTGTTAACACTTCTAAATCAATGCTGTAATGCTGCTGTGTTTGCGCAATCAATGCCACACTCTGTGCATGGAGGCGCCCGGTGTTTAGGCTTACCCAACGTACCCGGGAAGGGGGCGTAATGAGGGTTTTGTAATAGCGCGTGGGTGAGCAACATATCTTCAGCCGCAAGGCTTGTGGCAAACACAATTTCTTTATGCTTTTGCAATAGCTCCGCTAAACGGGTGCTTAACAAAGCACTTTTTTCTTTGATAGGAAGATCGCCTGCGTTTTGCGGAATTTGCCAGAGTTGTGTTGGGTGGGGTGTAAGGGGTGTGGGGGGGTGTGAGGGAATTTTGTGTGGTATTCCCTTGGGTTTTTGTCGTATCAGCTTCTCCACTGTCGGCTTGCGTTCCAGTGTGGGCTTGCGTTCCAGTGTGGGCTTGCGTTCCAGTGTGGGCTTGCGTTCCAGTGTGGGCTTGCGTTCCGCTATGGCTTGCGTTCCAATATTGGCTTGCGTTCTTTCTCTGCGCCAATCGTCTTGTAATTGATAGGAAAAGGCTTTGAACTGCTTCAAGGCGACAGCTTCATCTTGATCCTTACGCAATAAGAAGCTATCAAACCCCCACACGCGCCATATACACCAACTGATCGACCAATACATCACCAATCGCGCGTAGCTCACCCGTCCATTGAAATCGCTCGCGCAACAAAGCCGCGCTACTCATACCGCGTCCATCACGAAACAGCGGAAAATCCACGGGCCAATAGGGGAAGTGTGGCAGGTGTTGTTGCAGCAGTTCTTGATGCGCTAAAGGATTGTCTTGCGCTGCGAACCAGAGGGCAATTTCCCCTTGTTGAATTCTTGTTTTGACCAATTCCTGATAGTTCAACCACCAAACAAAGGGCACGATGACCTTGCCCATGGGTAGCGATGCGGCTTCTTCGCCATCCTGGTGGGCACGAAAAATTTGCCAAGTGTCGTCAGCTACGGTGTAAGCCCCGGCCCCGGCGGGGTAGCGGATGAGTTTATTCATGTTTTGCATAGACTTTTTCAGCAAAAGGGCTGATACCAATGCGTGCAAAGGTGTCGATAAATTTTTCATCTGCCTCGCGTCCGGCAACATAGACATCGATGATTTTTGAGATCACATCCGGTATATCTTGTGCGTAAAACGAGGGACCAATCACCTTGCCTAGGCTTGCTTGACGTCCTGGGCGCCGCCTACGGTCACTTGATACCACTCTTCACCCCCTTTATCGACGCCCAAAATGCCGATATTGCCAACGTGATGATGCCCACAGGAGTTGATACAGCCGGAGATATTGAGACTGATCTCGCCTAAATCAAACAAATAGTCGAGATCATCAAAACGCTTCTGAATCGCATTGGCAATCGGGATCGATTTAGCGTTGGCAAGCGCGCAGAAGTCGCCACCAGGACAGGCGATGATGTCGGTCAGTAAGCCGATATTGGCAAACGCCAAGTTCTGCGCACGTAGTTGGAGCCAGAGTTCATAGAGTTTGCTTTGCTCGACATCAGCGAGCACGAGGTTTTGCTCATGGGTCACGCGGATTTCAGAAAAACTGTATTGTTTGGAGAGCTCGGCAATCGCAAACATTTGTTCGGCAGTGGCATCCCTGGCGCTACTTCCGTATGGGGCTTTAACGACAGCAAGACACTGGCATAACCCGCTTGTTTTTGTTTACGCAGATTACGTTTAAGCCAAGCGCCAAAAGCCTTTTTCTCTTCAGGCTGGGCATTTAGTAACAAGGTTTCTGTGCTGAGATTGCTTAAATTTTGATAAGGTTTAGGGGGAAAAATAAGGCGCAACCCGTTGCCACTCTGCTTCCGTAAAAGCGCTGGCACGCCCCTGCCAATGTTGGTACTCCTCTTCAACTTGACGGGTAAATTCTTCCACACCAAGTGCACGTAACAAAATTTTGATCCGCGCTTTATAAATATTGTCACGCCTGCCAAAGCGGTTATATACACGCAAAATAGCTGACAAATAATTAGGCAACTCTTGCCAAGCGAGGTCACTGCGAATGATGCTGCCCAAGATGGGGGTGCGGCCAAGCCCACCACCGACAGAGATATCGGCGCGAATTTGGTTGTCAGGATTGCACGTCAAAAAGATACCGATGTCATGCGCGGCCACGATGGCGCGATCTTCCGTTGCGCCACAAATTGCGATTTTGAATTTACGCGGCAAATACGCAAATTCGGGGTGTAAGGTTGACCACTGCCGCAGCAATTCACACACTGGGCGCGGGTCAACGACTTCATCGGCCGCTACTCCGGCAAAGGGATCACTGGTGATATTGCGAATGCAGTTACCCGAAGTTTGAATCGCGTGCATTTCAACACTTGCAAGCAAAGCCAAAATATCCGGGGTTTGCTCCAGCGTCACCCAATTAAATTGAATGTTCTGGCGAGTGGTGAAATGTCCATAACCGCGGTCGTATTGTGTGGCAATTTGCCCCAGCACTGCCATTTGTTGACTGCTGATCAAGCCATAGGGAATAGCGATGCGCAACATATACGCATGGCGTTGCAAATACAAACCGTTTTGTAAACGCAAAGGGCGAAACTCGTCTTCAGACAAATGCCCAGAAAGCCTGCGCGCTACTTGGTCGCGAAACTGATTGACGCGCTCGTCAACCAGGGTTTGGTCGATGTGATCGTATTGATACATAAGATGAAAAAATTAAAACACCGGTTTGATACCGACACTGCCTGAAGTAGGCCGCAGTGGGCAGCCAGCAACGCGCCCCCCCAACACCTCCAACACCGCTAAGACCAAGGACAGGGGCAAGGACTGCGCCGGCGTAAAACTTTATAAAAGGATCAATCACGGTATTGGCTGTTAAGGAAGCAGGAAGTAAACCTCCTGATAAATCAAAACCCTCTGCAGAGGGCGTGTCAAAGCGAGCGAGCTTCAACAACAACAAGCCATGAAAACTTTTTGCATTTGAAAAAAAACCGTTTATGAAGTGATGGGGTGGGCAAGCATAAAACAATAAAAATTAAACAGCCGCCCTGGAGAAACCTGCTTGTCAACCGAAGCAGTGATTCAACGCTTGGGATAAAAAATACAAGCGCCATAAATGTTTCTGGCGGGATTATCCAATTTCGCTTTTAGCTTGACTACGCTGTGCCATAGGTTTGCCAGATTGGTGGTCAATCGTGGCTTTATTGCAAAATAAGCTTCGGAATACAACCCGTCGCATCATTCCTCTAGCGAGTCAGAATTTTTCAGGGGCGACGCAATGCCCATTTTCACCGCCAACGCTCACCCTTATGCCAACCCTCATTCTCAAAATCTTCGCCTACCTGCCCCTGCGGCTGCTTCACACTGCCGGTGTGGTTTTGGTTGGCTGATTTATCTGCTATCCCCACGCTACCGCAGATACCTTAACCAGAACCTCTACAACAGTGGTATCGCCACCTCCCCCAAACACTACCGACAACTGCGACGCAGCAACATTGCAGAAATCGGCAAAAGTATTTTCGAAGGCTTAAAAATCTGGGCTACTCCGGTTTGAAAAATTACAGCAGTGGCAAGTTGAATTGCAAGGTATCGAGACGCTTCGGCAAGCCCAGTCAGCAGGCAAGGGGGTGATTCTTTTGTCGCCACATTTGAGCGCTTTTGAACTGATCCCCCCCTATCTGTCGCAATACACCCAGGCGATTACTTCCTTCTATCGCCCCGCTAAGTTGCAGGGGCTTGAAACGCTAATGCTTCTAGGCCGACAAAAAGGTGGGGCAAAAGTCGTCCAGGCCAATCTCCAAGGTGTGCGCGAGGCTTATAAAGCCCTCCTTAAAGGCGAAGTAGTGGGCATTCTGCCCGACCAGGTCCCGCGGGACAGGGTAATGGCGTCTGGGTCAATTTTTTTGGTCGCCCCGCCTATACCATGACCCTGGTGCAACGCCTGCAGAAAAATTCCCAGGCCGCCATCATCCTTGCCAGTACACAACGATTGCAGAAGGGTTACCGGATCGAGCTGGAACTTGTCGATACCGCCAACTTTGATGCAAGCACGATGAACCGCCTCCTGGAAAAAATCATCCGCCGCTACCCAAGCCAGTATGTCTGGGCTTACAACCGCTACAAAACACCGGCAGGGGTAGAACCGCCACCCGCATTTATTGCAGAAAAACCAGGGCATTAAAAAACCCCGCATCCGCGTTAGCAGATACGGGGTTAAGCCAAAGGTTAGCGCTGTTACTGCTTCGGTAATTGGCTATCGACACCCTTAACGTAATAGTCCATTTTGTTAAGCGTTACATCGTCGATCGTGGTGCCAGCGGCGATAGTGGTTTTACCCGCTTGATCCACGACGGGGGCCTGCGAAGGGATGGAATTTACCCGTCTTGATGTCGGCTTCCACCTTCATCGCCATCGCTTTTACATCGGCTGGAACCTTGGCATTAAGAGGTGCTGTACGTACCATGCCAGCCTTGTAACCACCCCAGATATTGCTAGGCTTCCACTTATCAGCCAAGACCTCTTTCATGGTGTTGGTGTAGTAATCCCCCCATTCATGAATGGTTGCCGAAAGCTGGGCATTGGCGCCGTATTTCGACATATCAGAGTGGTAGGCAAAAGCCATTTTGCCTTTTTCTTCAGCGGCCTGCACAACTGCTGTGGAATCGGTATGCTGGGTCAGAATATCCGCATCTTGGGCCATCAGTGTCATGGCAGCTTCACGCTCTTTACCCGGGTCGTACCAGGAATTGACCCAGATCACACGGACTTTGACATCGGGATTGACACTTTGTGCACCACGGGTGAAAGCGTTAATGCCTTGTAATACCTCAGGAATCGGAAAAGCGGCGACATAACCAATGATGTTGGTCTTCGTCATCTTGCCCGCAACCACACCGTTGACATAGCGCCCTTCATAAAAACGAACGTTGTAATTGGCAAAGTTTTTTCCCGACTTATAGCCAGTAGCGTGAAGGAAGGCTAACTTGGGGAATTGCTTCGAGACCTTCTCCATCGCATTCATATAGCCAAAACTGGTAGCGAAAATTGCTCCACAACCAGAACTCGCCATTTCGCGGATGACCCGCTCGGCATCTGGACCTTCAGGAACGTTTTCAACATAACTGGTTTTTGACTTTACCTGCCAAAGCTTTTTCCATCTCCAGACGACCCTTGTCGTGCTGGAAGGTAAAACCGGCATCACCAATCGGCGATACATAAACAAAGCAAGCCTTCACCGGGTCGGCAGACCAGGCTGGAACCGCTAACAAACTGCCCATTAGCGCTAAGGCCAAGAGCTTGATTTTTACCAACTTCATATAAACCTCCAAAAAAAAGATAAAAAAACACTCAATCTCACGACAACAACGGCACTGCTTAGGCATCAGGACGGAATGGCTGCCCCAAAGATGCCGGCGAATGTTGGCGAATTACAACCGAATTTCTGGAAATAATCACCAGCACAATAATGGTTGCAAGATAAGGTAAGGAAGAGAAAAACTGCGACGGCAAATTGATATTCAAACCCGAACCTTGAATAAAAAGCTGCACAATCATGACTCCGCCAAACACATAAGCGCCAACCATCACCCTTAAGGGACGCCAAGTAGCAAAGACTACCAATGCCAGCGCAATCCAACCCCGCCCCGCTACCATGCCTTCCACCCATAAAGGGGTGTAAAACACCGATAGAAAAGCACCGCCAGCACCTGCCATAGCACCCCCAAAAATGGTCGCAAAATAACGATAGCGAATCACCGGATACCCAATTGCATGGGCCGAAGAAGGGGATTCACCAATCGCTCGCAAAATCAGACCGCCACGAGAACGGTATAAAAACCATAACACCCCCCAGAACAAAGCCCAGGAAAGGTAAACAATCAGTTGCTGTTGATAGAGGGCGCGACCCAGAATAGGAATGTCGGCAACCATCGGTAGGGCAATTGCCGCCACCGCTGGCAAGGTGGCAGATTCATAAGGCTTACCCATAAAAGCGGATAAACCAACGCCAAAAATCGCCAGCGCTAATCCTGTCGCTACCTGGTTCGCCAAGAGGGTGAGGGTAAGAAAAGCAAAGATCAAGGCAAGCAGCATCCCTACGACCATGCTCGCTAACACCCCCAGCCAAGGGTTGCCACTATGCAAGGTCACAGCAAAACCAGCGACTGCACCCATTGCCATCATGCCCTCGGCCCCGAGGTTAAGCACGCCAGACTTTTCCGTTACCAACTCCCCCAAAGCAGTAATCACCAAGGGCGTCCCCGCAACCACTGTGGCAAAAAGCACCGCCGTAACAATACCGTGGTCAAACATCGCTTACCCTCCTCACTGTCGTCATGCGAATGCGTAGCGAATCAAGACATCACAACCCAAAATAAAAAATAACAACATGCCCTGAAACACCCGCCCAATCGAAGAAGGCAGCCCCAGATACTGCTGCGCTTGCTCGCCACCCAGATAAAGCAGGGACATCAGCAGCGAAGCGAAAAATACTCCCAAGGGATGCAGCCGCCCAACATAGGCAACGATGATCGCGGCAAAACCATAACCACTGGAAACATGCTCGGTGAGCTGCCCCGCAGGACCCGCTACTTCCGTCATACCGGCAATCCCAGCCATACCTCCCCCGGCGAGCATGCCCACCCATACCGCACCATGGGTAGAAAACCCAGCGTAACGCGCCGCTGCTGTGGTTTGTCCCGATACCATCATCTTGAATCCGGGAAAGCTATGAAATATAAAAATCCAGCTTAATAAAAGAAAGAATAGAGCGAAAAAAAGCGCTACATTCAAACGCAAACCTCGGCGATAAGCGGTAACAAGGCGTTATCGCTAAATAACTGGGTTTGTGGAAAACCATAACCGTCTGGGTCCTTCCAGGGGCCATGCACCAGCCAGGAAGCCAGCAACTGGGCGACATACACCAACATCAGCGATACCAGAATCTCGTTGGCGTTAAAGCGGGTACGAAACCAGGCGACTAAGGCCGCCCACACCATCCCCCCCAGAGCACCCGCAAGGAGCATTTTGCTTAAAAGCAGTGCCGAATTTTGCTCGGGAAAATGCAAGGCAATCCCGGTTGCTGCTGCTGCACCCATAACGAATTGCCCCTCAGCACCGATATTCCAGACATTGGCACGAAAGCCAATCGTTAAACCAGTGGCGATGAGCATCAGCGGTACCGCCTTCAGAAATAGCTCCGATAGGTTGTAAAAGTTACTCAAGGGATTGATAAAAAAGGTGCTAAACCCTAACCAGGGATGGGTACCCAGAAAGCTAAACAGCAACAGCCCCGATACCAGCGTCAAAACCACCGATACCAGCGGTGCCAAATAAGGCATCAGGAGCGATGGATGACTGCGTTTTTCTAGTTTTAACCACATATCTATGACCTCGTTATTGGCTTTGGCTCGGCCTAGCGCCAGGCCACATGCCACTCATCCATACCCCAATTTCTTCAATATTGGTATCGGCGCTTGCTTTTAACGGCGATAACCGGCCCTTGGCAATAACCGCAATCTGGTCGGAAATCTCAAACAGCTCCTCAAGCTCTTCGGAAATAACCAGAATCGCCGTACCTTTTTCCTTTAAGGCGATTAAATGCTGACGGATAAAAGCCGCTGCACCGACATCCACCCCCCAGGTGGGTTGTGCCAACACCAGAATACGTGGCGCTTGCAAAAGCTCGGCGCCCAACAATAAATTTTTGTAAATTGCCACCAGACAGGGAATACGCCAGGGCATCGGCGCCCGAACACTTCACGTCAAAGCCCGCAATACAGGTTTTTGCATATTCCCGAACCACTGCGTGACGAATAAAACCCGCTTTGATCGGGAGTGGTTTCTGCATCGTTAAAAGGCTGTTTTGGCTAAGCGACATAGTGGGCACCGCCCCACGCCCGAGACGCTCCTCAGGGACAAAACCAAAACCCAGTTGCCGCCGCTGCCTTGGATTAAGCCGTCCTGCCGCGGTGCCACAGATTTCAATCCCTTTGTTGTCGCGCAGCTTTTGTTCTCCCGAGATTAAATGCAAAAGCTCACGCTGACCATTGCCAGAGACGCCTGCAATACCCACAATTTCTCCCGCCCGGACCTCCAGATTGATGTTTTCCAAGGCAATGCCAAAAGCTTCGCTGGCAGGGTAAGAGAGTTGCTTGAGTTTCAATAAGGCCGCACCCTTACTGACTTGGGGATGCGAATAACTGGGAAGTTCACGGCCAATCATGAGCTTGGCCATACTTTCCGGGGTTTCCTTTTGCGGATTACAAAAACCGCTGACCTTACCGGCCCTTAAGACCACCGCGCTATGGCATAAGGCTTGAATTTCATCGAGCTTGTGGCTGATATACAAAATACTGTAACCCTCCTGGGCTAACTGGCGCAATGTCTCGAATAAAACCTTGACCGCCGGCGGCGATAACACCGACGTCGGCTCGTCCATGATCAAAAGCTTGGGTCGCTGCAAGAGGGCACGGACAATTTCCACCCGCTGCATTTCTCCCCACCGATAGGGTGTGAACCTTGCTCCAAGGGGCAATCGGCAAACCATAACGCTCCGACACTTCGCTAATACGCAAGGCAAGCTCCTTCAAGCTGATTTTTTCGTCAAGCCCTAAGGCGATGTTTTCTACAACCGTTAAGGTTTCAAACAGGGAAAAATGCTGGAACACCATGCCAATCCCCAGCTTTCTCGCGGCGCCCGGGTGAGGAATAAAGACCTCCTTACCTTGCCAGAAAATTTTGCCGGCACTGGGTTTGGTCACGCCGTAAATGATTTTCATCAAGGTCGATTTGCCGGCACCGTTTTCGCCCAGCACCGCTTGAATTTCTCCGGGCATCAGCGATAAATGGATATCGTCATTCGCAACCAGGGTTTGGTATTCCTTGCGGATACCGCGTAATTCAAGGAGAGGGGTGCTTGTAGACATAGGGTTTAAGCAGCTGTAGGTGAAACTGATCTCGTGAGAGGCAAAACCGCTGCCACCGGGGACGGACTGTAAGTCATCAGTTGGGCTGCAATCGCAAGCGCTATCACCGCGGGCGATTTTCCATCAATGCCAGCCATCCCAATCGGACAGTGCAGGCGCGCGCTATCAACCATCCCACGTTCACGCAGGCGGTGGCGAAAACGTGCCGCCTTGGTATCAGAGCCAATCATCCCTAAAAAAATAAAGTTGCGCGCTTTTAATACCGCTTCACAAATAACAAAGTCCAGCGCATGGCTATGTGTCATAACAACATGGGCACTGCCCGCGCTAACCTCATCCTCTGGGGTATCGCTGTATACCGCGTCGATATTGGCTGCCGGCAGAAGGTCTTTGAAGGCATTTTCACGGCTATCAACCCACTTCACCTTACAAGGTAAATCGCCGAGCAGTTTGGCTAAGGCACGGCCAACATGACCCGCCCCAAACAACACCACAGTTAAGGGCGTTGGCTTCTCCAAAGCGACAATTTTTTCGGGTAGATGCAGCGCCTGCTGGGGTAGCAGCAATTGGAAGTAAAGCTCAACCCGGCCGCCACAGCATTGCCCCAAACTGGGACCGAGAGCAAAATCCTGGTAGAAGGGCGCGATACCCTCTTCGCCCTCACGCTGGCGCAGCAACATGGCAAGGGCAAGATGCTGCGCCTGCCACTCCAGATGACCCCCGCCAATCGTCCCCAGACTGTCTTCTACCCCTACCAGCATCACACTGCCAGGGGCGGTCGGGGTTGAACCCAAACACTGGCTGATGATGGACCGCTACGGTAGCTTGACTGGGACAATAGTTTTGGAGGTCGTAGGCGTTAAAAATCATTGTCCGAGTGCTGACTTGACAGCGTTTACCGCATTCAGAATTGCTTCCGGCGTTGCCGGAGCGTTAAGGGGTGGATTGATGCGGTAATCACCCACACTGGCAATAGCATCACGAATCGCGAAAAAAAGCAGAAAAAGCCAAGAGCAAGGGGGGCTCGCCCACCGCCTTGGAGCGCAAAATCGTCTCGACACGATTCGGCTGATCAAACAGCGCACTATGGAAAACCACAGGGCAGTCATGGACGGCGGGGATTTTGTAAGTAGAAGGAGCATGGGTCATCAGCCTGCCTTCCTGATTCCACCACAATTCTCTGCAGTCAGCCAGCCGACCCCCTGAATGTAGGCGCCTTCCACCTGCCCAATATCGATCGCCGGATTGATGGAGTTACCCGCATCATGGAGTAAATCGGCCTGCAAAACCCGCATTTCACCTGTGAGGGTGTCGATCAGCACTTCCGACACTGCGGCACCGTAGGCAAAGTAATAGAAGGGGCTACCACGTACTTTGACGCTGTCCCCAGTGGATGTCAGGCGTGGCATAAAAGCCATCCGACCACAGTTGCACCCTCGCTTGGTAAGCCTTTTGGCATAAATCGCTAAACCCCCAGGCCTGTTGCCCGCCCTCTGTCTGAAAAGTAACGACCCCATCCTTGAAGCTGATATCGCTGGCATGGTTGCTGGCTGCGTAAAAAATCCTCCAGCCTTTGCCGAATTTGCAAGGCGGCGTTTTCTGCGGCCTTGGCGTTTAAGTCGCTGCCGGTAGAAGCCGCCGTCGCCGAGGTATTGGCTACCTTGCTCGTATCCGTGGCCGTCGCCTTGATGACCGACATATCTACCCCCAGGGTGTAGGCAACGACCTGGGCCACCTTGGTATGCAAGCCCTGTCCCATTTCCGTACCCCCATGGTTTACCAGAATCGAGCCATCCAGATACACATGAACCAAAGCACCCGCCTGGTTAAAGTGTTTGACGTTAAAGGAAATACCAAACTTCACCGGCGTTATCGCTAAGCCTTTTTTCAAAATCGGACTGGAGCGGTTAAAGCTGATGGCACTGTCGCGACGCTGGTAATAGTCGCTACTGTCGAGTAGCCTGGCAGTTAAGGCGTGAATGATGTTGTCCTTGACGATCTGACCGTAAGGGGTAAGGTTGCCTTCGCCATAAAAGTTGAGGCGACGCAGCGCAAAAGCATCCTTAGCCAGAATCCGCGCAATGTTGTCGATGATGTATTCAATGGCAAAAGCCCCTTGAGGTCCGCCAAAACCACGAAAAGCAGTATTGGATTGGGTATGGGTTTTGGCGGCGAAAGCGTTGATCTCCACGTCGCCAAGGTAGTAGGCGTTATCCACATGGCACACTGCCCGCGTAATCACCGGGCCGGATAAATCTGCTGAAAAACCGGCATTTGCCAGCAGGTCGATCCTTAAACCTTCGAGCAAACCATCGTCGTTAAACCCAACTTCGTAGTCAAAATCAAAACCGTGACGCTTGCCGGTAATCATGAAGTCGTCATCCCGATCAGGACGCAGTTTGACCGGCAAACGGTTACGGGCAGCGGCAATCGCCGCAATCGCGGCAAAAATCGCTGACTGGGACTCCTTACCACCAAACCCGCCCCCCATACGGCGGACGCTGACCAGCACCTGATGCGACTTAAGGTTTAAGGCATGGGCGACAACATGCTGCATTTCCGAAGGATGCTGGGTTGAGGTGTAGAGCAGCATCCCGCCACCTTCCTGTGGCAAGGCATAGGCGATTTGTCCTTCAAGATAAAACTGTTCCTGCCCCCCTACAGCAAACCCACCCGCCAGACGGTGTCGGGCGGCAGCAATCTTCGCTTGAGGGTCGCCACGCCGCAAATGTATCGGCGGGATTACGTAAAGCTGTTGTTGATGCGCTTCCTTCGCCGTCAAAACCGCCGGTAAAGCTTGGTAATCGATCTGCGCCAGCAATACCGCTTGGCGCGCTAATTCCCGCTCTGTAGCAACCACCGCAAAAATCGGCTGGCCAATGTATTGCACCAGACCGGGCGCAAGAATCGGATCGTCATGCACGATCGGACCACAATCGTTGCTGCCGGGAATCTCCTCTGCGGTTAAAAACATCCACCACGCCGGGGGCTGCCCGCACTGCGCTTAAATCCAGTTCTTGAATGCGGGCGTGTGCCTGTCGGGATAAGCCTAGTGCCACATGCAGGGTTCCCCACTGCTCGGGCATATCGTCCACGTAGACAGCCTCACCACTGACATGTAGGGTGGCCGATTCGTGGGGGAGGGCGCGTAATTCCGGTACCGTCATTGCTTATTCGTTAGCAGTAGGTGGAAAGCTCCGGAGAAAAAACCGAAAAGCTTTGGCTGTTTAGTCACTTCAAGATAAAAACGGTATAACAAATTTTGCGCGACTTGATGACGGTAGGCACTGCTTGCACGCATATCGCCAAGCGCTTGATAGTCTTTTTCTAGGGCGGCATTGCTAGCGCTATGTTTTTCTCATTCCAGGAAAGCCCCATCAGTGCCGCCTCGGCATGAAGGGCACGCTTGGGGGTCGCTGCCATGCCACCATAGGCCATACGGCAGGATTGAACCTTGCCGTCTTCTAGCGTAAGCGCATAGCCAGCAGAAACGGCGGAAATATCCGAGTCATAGCGTTTGGCAACTTTGTAGGTACGGAATAACAGCTGAGGCTGCGGCCGGGGAATGTAGATATGGGTTAAAACTTCGTCGGCTTCCCAAGCCCTTTTTTGATAGCCAAGATAAAAATCTTCGAGGCTTAGCTGGCGGCGCTGGATTTTCCTCCGACGTAAGGATTGCAGCTCTATCCGGCTACCTAAGGCAATCATCCAAGGCATGAGGTCACCAATCGGGGAAGCATTGGCGATATTGCCGCCGATAGTGGCCCGCATGGCGTATCGGCGTAGAGGCAAAGCGCTGCCATTGCTCATAGAGCATCGGGTAATGCTGATGCAGCGTTGTAAAAGCGGCCTCCAGCTTGACACCGGCACCAAAGATCAAGTCTTTGTCATCACTTTTTTGTTCTTGTAAGGCGTGAACTTCCGCAATCGAGATAAGGTGTGGCAGGAAGCGCTGCTGTTTTGTTACCCCAAAGGCCAACATCGGTAGCGCCAGCAACAATCGTCGCCAGCGGGAAGTTGGCACGTAAGGCGAGAAGTTCTGCAATCGTTTGCGGTGCGTGAAAATTTTGCTCCCCCCCTTGCTTCCTGTAGCTGGTATTGAAAACTCCTTGGGTCTTGTTGCAGGGAGAGCAGGCTTTCTTTCAAGTTTTCTTGGTCAAATTCTGGACGGGGGTAGGTTGTACATTTTCTGACCCGCAGCGAGGATAGGTTTGTAGCCCGTACAGCGGCAGAGATTGCCAGAGAGCGCCCTGGCGGTGCTGTCGTTACCAGGGTTTTCCTGGTTTTTTATATAACTTGCCCATAAGGACATGACAAAACCAGGGGTGCAAAAACCACATTGGGAGCCATGACAATCGACCATTGCCTGCTGTACGGGGTGGAGGCCTTGCTGACTTACTTGCTGACTGACTTGCTGACTTAAGCCTTCCACGGTAAATACCGCCTTGGCGTGGATAGTGGGGAGGAAGCGAATACAGGCATTGATCGGGGGCGAGCTCTAATTCGTTACGACCATTAACCTCGGCCAGAACCACGGTGCAGGCGCCGCAATCTCCTTCGGCGCAACCCTCTTTTGTACCCACAAAACCGTGAGAGCGTAACCACTGCAAAAGGGTTAGGGATGGGGTTGCTGTGGTAGTTTGGACTTGGCCATTGAGTAAAAAACGAATCGGTGACAGCACGGTTTCTCCAATTTATCTTGTTTATCTTGTCTATCCTGTTTATCTTGTATAGGATACTTTTTACCTATCATGACATTATTAAATCCTGTTGAGGGGGCCAAAGCATGGCCTCTCAGGAGTGAGTCACTTATTTGAGTCAATTAGCTACGACGGGCGGGCTTCCAACTTGCAATTTCCTTCTCGATCAGAGGTAATTCCTCCCTGGGGACCAGGGTTGAAATCTTTTTTACCGCAGTGTTGGCGGAAGGGGCTCTTTTAGCCGCGAGCGAAAGCCAAAAGTAGGCACGGCCATAGTCTCTGGTAATGCCGGCACCATTGGCATACACAACCCCCAAACTCCATTGGGCTATCGGCAGTCCCTGGCGTGCTGCACGTTCGTACCACAGGGCCGCCCGGGGCAGATCTCGGGTAGTGCCATCCGCACCACGAAAGTAAAGACGAGCCAGCCGATACTGGGACATGGAGTGACCACGACTAGCGGCTTTTATATACCATTCGGCGGCTTTTTTGTAGTCTTTGTCCACGCCCTGACCGCTTTCAAAGGCGACGCCGAGGTTGTAGATAGCGTCGGTATTTCCTTTGGCAGCAGCTTTTTCATACCATTCAAGCGCTTTGGCGAGATTCAATTCAACCCCAAAACCGTTTTCATAGAGCGAGCCGAGGTTATTCATGGCGTTGGCGTTACCCTTTTCGGCAGCGGCTTGATACCATTTATAGGCATCGGGATAACTTCGCTGCACGCCTCTACCCTGGTCGTACATCACTCCAAGATTATTTTGGGCGTCTGGGTCACCCGCCTCTGGCCGCCTTCCGATACCATGCCACTGCCCTGCGCGGGTCGCGTTTGAGACCAAGGCCATTTTCAAACATAATCCCTATCGCCAATGACGCCCTGGGATTACCTTCTTTTGCCTGAGGCCCGAATTCCTTAAGGGCAGAAAGGTAATTACCCCGATCCATTGAAAATGCACCTTCATCCATGCCGGAGACAGGCGTGATGCTCTGGAGCTGGCACAAAAGATCCAATGTAGCGGCATCGTCATCAATCGCGGCGATCAAAACTGAGAAAATAAAGTAGAAATTTAGCTTTTTGTGTGTTCATATAAAAATTAAATTAAAACGAAGAATCCCCAAGAAAATAATAACCCCGTGCTTCCAAGTATTTCTGATTATGCCTAAATCCTTAAAGGGTAGTTTATGACGCAACAGTTACAGGCGAAGTAGTTGTCCCTGAGAAGCGCATTTTCAATAGAGATAACCAAGGTTGGGGATAAAAAAATACAGGCCCAATCAATGTTTCTAGCTGAACAATCCCATTCCTCCAGGAATCCACTTTTTATTCTCTGCTGAAAGATTCACACCAACCCAGGATTCACACCAACCCAGCGCTAAAAAGTAGGTGAAGATTGGCTTAGATCCACCGCAACATCAACCTAGATTTGTCTAAGAGGCGCTTGATAAACCTGGAAAAGGTTCAGGGCTTAGGGGGTTATTCAGGGCTTAGGGGGTTAATTGGGGGGGGGGTAATTGCATTAAAACTTTCTGTATTTTTATACTTTTCTTTTGCAGAGAGAAGCCGTCGTGATGGATCAAAATATTTTTGCCCCAGTTACACCTAAAAAACCTTTTATCGGTCTTCAATCCGATCAATATGCGGCAAAGTTTCAAAGAGGAAAGGTGCGTGATATTTATTTGCGTGAGGATGAGCGGCTGATTGTTGCCACGGATCGTATTTCTGCTTTTGACCGTGTGGTGGGTGCTGTGGCTGGGCGTGGTCAGGTGCTCAATCTGCTTGCGGCTTGGTGGCTTAAACAAGCCCAAGTGCTGTGCCCCACGCACTTCATTTCTCTCGAGGGTGTCCACAGCATGCGCGTGCATAACGCCAAGCCCCTGCCAGTGGAAATCATTGTGCGTGGGTTCATTACCGGCAGTACAAAAACCTCTTTGTGGACGATGTATCAGCAGGGTAAGCGCGATGCTTATGGGCTGCGTTTAGCGGATGGCTTACACAAAAACGATCAATTACCACAAGCGCTTATCACCCCCACCTCCAAAGCTCGAGCCGGCGGGCATGATGTCCCCATGACACCCAAAGAAATTGTTGAACACAAGGTGCTAACACAGCGCCAATGGGATGAGGTTCAGAGCATGGCTTTGGATTTATTTGCTTTAGGGCAAAAGACTTCTGAGCTTTCAGGCCTCGTGTTGGTCGATACCAAATACGAGTTTGGCTTAATCAATGACTGCATCGTGTTGATCGACGAAGTGCACACCCCCGATAGCAGCCGCTTTTGGAGTCTGGAGAGCTATCAAACCCATCCCTATGAGCCGCAAAGCATGGATAAAGAGCAGTTGCGCTTATGGCTGGTTTCACAAAACTATCGTGGCGAGGGTGAACCGCCTCTCCTCAGTCAAGACATTCAGTCACAAATGATTCAACGCTATAGCGATGTCTATACCCGACTTACGGGTAGCGTCGTGCCATTTCTCGACGCCGATGAAGCTTATGCTGAAGTGGCATCGAATGTGGAAAGTTTTTTTGCTTAATTTTGTTAACCCGCCATGCCTAACGCTAACCAATCAAAACAAACATCAAAGCCCCAGGCATTAGCTGTAATCGTCATGGGCTCTGCCGCTGATCTTCTACATTGCCAAGCTATCGCCGATGGGCTCAAACAATTTGGGATTGAGTGCGCGATGCATATCGCCTCAGCGCATCGCACGCCCAGTCATGCACTCAAAGTTTTTCAGCATTACGAATCGATGACGACGCCCAAGGTTTACATCACGGTGGCGGGGCGCTCTAACGCGCTTTCGGGTTTTGCTTGTCCGCAAGTGAGTGCTCCGGTGATTGCTTGCCCACCCATCAGTGAGCAGTTTGCTGGCGCGGATATTTACTCTTCGCTACGTATGCCTGCGGGGGTAGCGCCGGCTACATTGATTGAGCCCATCAACGCGGCACTCTTTGTCGCGAAAATTTTTGCGCTTAACGATGCGCATATCAAACAAAAAGTGCAGGCGTTTCAAAGCCAGCATGCTGAAAAAATATTAGCTGATGATGCCAAACTTAGGCAAGATCGTCAGCAGGCCAAGCTGCCAGATTAGTCCACAAATCTTCCATATGCACGCAAGCACGCTGCCAAGGCTGGTTCGACAATGAGGATCGAAATCATCCCCGATAAAGCCAAAGAAGCTTGTGGCGTGGTAGGCGTTTACAGCCCACAAGAAATTGCAGCAAGAAAAACTTATTTTGCGCTTTATGCGCTGCAACACCGCGGGCAAGAAAGCGCGGGCATTGCTGCCAGTGATGGCGCGCAGATGAGCTCCCACAAAAACATGGGGCTGGTTTCTCAAGTTTTTAACGAAGACACGCTTGGGCAACTGCACGGTTATCTTGCGATTGGGCATAACCGTTACGCCACCTCGGGATCACGCAATACCCAAAGCGCTGGCCCCTATGTTTTTAACACCCGCGATGGCATGTTGGCACTTGCGCACAATGGCAATATCACCAACGCCAAAGCGTTACGTGCGTCGATTTTGCAGCGTGGTGGGGTGCTGTCTTCAAACACCGATAGTGAATTGTTAGCTTTGTCTTTAGCTGCTCCGCTTGACCCCAACCATCGTTATAGCCAAAGTGAAGACGTGTGGGTGAACAAATTACTGCGACTGCTGACACAGGCACAAGGTGCGTTTAGCTTAACGGTGCTTACGCAAACAGCGCTGTATGCCTTGCGCGACCCACTCGGGCTACGCCCCTTATGCCTGGGCGTCTTGCCCAAAGCAATCACCACAGACGCCTCAGCAAATGCCAACACGAGTACTCCAGCTGAATCAGAAGGCTTTGTCGTCGCTTCAGAATCATGTGCGCTTGATACCTTGGGGGCGAAGATGCTGCGTGATATCGATGCGGGTGAAGTGATTCGCATCAATCACGCGGGGGTTACTTCGTTTTCGCTGCCTGAGCTTGGTGGCGCTACGCGTCCCAAAGCTTTGTGTGTGTTTGAATATGTGTATTTTTCGCGTCCAGATAGTGTTGTTGATGGGCGCTTTATTCACGCGACGCGTCAAGCTATGGGCGTGCGTCTTGCTGAAGAATCACCGGTGGAAGCGGACTTGGTGATTCCCGTGCCAGACTCAGGCATCCCCGCCGCATTAGGTTTTGCGCAACGTTCGAATATCACTTATAGCGAGGGTTTTACCAAAAGCCGCTACATCGGACGCACCTTTATTGAACCCGATCAAACCTTGCGCCAACTCGGTGTGCGCTTGAAATTTAACCCGTTAAGCGCCAATGTCAAAGGGAAACGTTTGGTGCTCATCGATGATTCGATTGTGCGTGGCAACACCATTGCGCCATTGATTGCGATGTTGCGCAATGCGGGTGCGCTTGAAGTACATGTGCGTGTAAGCAGCCCGCCCGTGAAGCACCCGTGTTTTATGGGTATGGATATGGCCACAAGCGAAGAGTTGATCGCCAATCAATTTTCGCTTGAAGAAATTTGTAAACGCGTTGGCGCAGACAGTTTGTCTTATTTGAGTTTGGCGGGTTTGATGCAAGTGGTACAAGACAAACAATACCCGCCAACAGGTTTTTGTTCGGCCTGTTTTAGCGGCAACTACCCGCTTGAACTTGATGCTGAAATGTTGGCACGCCGATGAGCAAAATCTTCATAATCGGTAATGGTGGGCGTGAACACGCGATTGTCTATGCGCTTGCCAAAGATATCCGCGTATCTAGCATTCAAGTCTTCCCGGGTAATGCCGGGATCGCACTAGAGCCCCGTACCACATGTTTAACGACACACCATTTTGGTGGTGGCGCGCCCCACTGGCCCCTCTCTAAAGACGACATCACAAGCTTGGTTAGGTTTGCCCAGAGTCAGCAATTTGATTATGTGGTGATAGGTCCTGAGGCGCCCCTTGCGCTGGGCATGAGCGAAGCGCTACAGACTGCGGGCATACAAGTATTTGCCTGCACCTCACAAACAGCACAGCTCGAAACCTCGAAGCAATTTGCTAAGGCTTTTATGCGTGAAGCGGGGATTCCGTTGGCACAAGATCATTGTTTTATGCGCAAGTCTGAAGCGAGCGCGTTTTTGCATTCGGCACAATTTCACTTATTTGCTCCCACTGGCGCATCTGTGGTGAAATACGATGGGCTTGCCAATGGCAAAGGCGTTGTCGTCTGTGCTAGCCAAAGAGAAGCCCAAGCAGCGCTTGAGTCACTGTGGCAGCAATACCATGACAAAGCCGTGCCAGATGCCTTCCCAATTGTGTTAGAAGAAAGATTGCGCGGGCGCGAGGCTTCCTTACTCGCGTTTTGTGATGGTGATGCAGTTGCGCTGATGCCGGCAGCACGCGATTACAAAAGACTGCGTGATAACAACCAAGGACCCAATACCGGCGGCATGGGCGTTTACGCACCGCTTCCAGATATCGACTCGGCAACCCTTGCGGCGATTGAGCAAAAAGTTTTTACCCCCTTCTTGCGTACCTTAAGAAAAAGATCACTGCCTTATTGCGGGGTGATTTTCGTGGGTTTAATGTGGGACGATGCCGATCAATTTCGTGTACTGGAATTTAATTGCCGCTTCGGAGACCCTGAAGCAGAAACCTTGTTGAGTTTGTTAAAAACGCCCCTGCTGGATGTGATCGGCGCCTGTTGCCAAGGCAAACTCAAAACTTTAGAAGTAAATTTTGAGACACAGTCAGCTGTCACTGTGGTCATCGCTGCGCCCGGTTACCCCGAAGCTCCGCAAACAAAAATACCGATTCTTTTAAAGCCCGTCACCACAGCTGCAAAAGCACAGTGCAAACTCTTCCATGCAGCAACCTTAGCAAGTCCAGAGCCTTCAAACACGACACAGTTTTTATCAAACGGCGGGCGCGTCTTTGCCGCTACAGCCATGAGCCACGACCTTGATCAAGCACGCGCTGCCGCGTATGCCTTAGTAGAGAGCGTCGAGTTTCAAGGTAAACAGTTTCGTAGCGATATCGCTTAGCTCTTTCGCTCACTTCTTTCGCTTACCTCTTTCTATTCGCCCCTCTTAACGCTTAACATTTCACTTTTTATCGCAACACAACCCCATGACCCAAGCCAGTTCCCCTTCAGCCTATGCAGCCTCTGGTGTATCGATTGACGAAGGCAAGCGCGCCGTGGAGTTGATCAAGTCGGCGGTGCAAAGCACTTACACAGTTGATGTCATCGCCGGCATTGGCGCCTTTGGCGGCATGATTGCTTTAAGCCAAGTGAAAAACATGCAAGCGCCAGTGTTGGTAGCGTCCACCGATGGGGTGGGTACAAAAACCATGATCGCGCAAAAACTCAAGCGCTGGGAGGGTGTGGGCGCTGATATCGTCAATCACAGCGTCAACGATATTTTGGTACAAGGCGCAACCCCCTTGTTTTTTATGGACTATGTAGCAAGCGCAAAGTTAGAAGCAGAAAACGTAGCCCGCATCGTGCAAGGTATGGCGCAGGCTTGTAAAGCCGCTGGTTGCGTGTTATTAGGGGGTGAAACTGCAGAAATGCCCGGGGTTTATCACGAAGGTCATTGGGACATTGCCGGCACCATCGTAGGCTTGGTCGAGCGCGCGCAAATCATTGATGGCAGCGCTATTGCAGCAGGCGACCAGGTATTAGCCTTGCCTTCAAGTGGTTTACACACCAATGGCTACTCTCTCGCGCGTCATGCTTTGGCCAGCCTCGACTGGCAAACACCGATTGCCACACTGCTTAATCAAGCCAAACAGGATCCAAGCCATGCTTTACACGGATTTGAAGCGGCAAACTATCAAACACAACTTGATGATGCAGCAAGCAAAGCCAGTCTTGGTGATTTATTGCTTGCAGTACATCGCAGCTACCTCAAGGAAATTCAAACATTGCGCCAAGCCCACATTGCTATTCATGGTTTGGTGCATATCACCGGTGGCGGCTTTAGCGAAAACATTCCACGTGTTTTGCCGCAAAACCTTGCGGTCAATCTATCCGAATCAGCGCTACGCCCGCCACTGATTTTTGCCCTTATTCAGCACGCTGGCAAATCCCAAAAGAAGAAATGCAGCGCGTATTTAATCTAGGTGTGGGCATGCTTATCTTCACTTCAAACGCAGCACAAATCAAACAAAAGCTAGGTAGCCAAGTGAGCCACTTAGGTGAAGTGGTCGTGCGTCAATCTCAAACGGTGAATTGTGTGATTGAAGCGTTGAAATGATGCTGTACTGAGGATAGAAATAGCCGTACTGATCCTTATCACGGCTAGCTTTTACGCATCGAATCAGGCGGTTTCAAACGAAGTTTTGAAGCATTGCAAAAAGACGTAAACGCGGTTAAACCCAACCCGGCTGCCCACAAATAAAGTTTCAGCAAGAGATAAATAAAAACCCTTTTCAAAGTTTTGTAAAGATTGTTTTGTGTCTTTTGTGCGTTTAGTGGCCTTGTTTCTTGGCTACGAAATATACGAACAGTAAGAAAAAATCGAACCCCAATCATGTTTAGAAGGGTCATGAAGGATAATTTCAACAAATTTATGTACAACATCACTAACTTGACTAACTTTTCTTGTAACCATGAAAACCCTCTCTTCTGTTGAAGTCCAAAACCGCTTTGGAGCTACTGCCAATATCGTTAAAGGTGGTGAGCCCGTAGCGGTTACGCAATACGGCACACCTACCATGATGATTCTGCCTTATAAACTTGCAGAAGAGGCCATGCGCCAATACAGCGTACAGAAATTGGTGCAGTTTATGGACGCCGCACCCCCTAACGATGCACCTTCTCTATCGCTTGAAGAAATTAACAAGCTGGTGCACGATCTTCGCGCGTAACACCCAAAACACTGTTGCACTTTGCTCAAGCTAGCTAAGGTTTGCAGGTGATTTCCCAACACACTTTTTGTTTTGATTAGCTCGCGCCAATGGCTGCTATCGTCATTGACACAAGCGTACTGATATCGGCCTGTTTAATGCCAGCGCGGGAGCCTGCATACATCATTCGCCGCGCACTTTTGCACCACGATGTTTATGTTTCCCCCGAGACATTTAAGGAGTTGGTTTCGGTGTTAAGGCGGGAAAAATTTAATGCCTGGCAAACGCTTGATTTTCGTATTCATTGGTTAAGTTTGTTTCGTAAATCGGTCATATGGATTGACCCGACAAGTAAAGTTACTGCATGTAAAGACGCTAAGGACAACAAGTTTCTTGAGTTAGCGCTTGACGTACAAGCCCATGTTTTAGTTTCTAGTGATGAGCATTTGCTGTCTTTGCATCCGTTCCAAGACATTCCTATTTTTTCGTTAAGGCATTTCAAGCAACACTTCCTTGACAATCTTCCTAGCACTCCAGCTCCATCGTTAGTCGCGTTTTTAATGACCACCGCAAGCGTTTACCCCACAAATACAGCCGCAAAAATTCGCTTGCTTGTGTTGATATCTGGTAACGGTAGCAATTTGCAGGCTTTAATCGATGCCATCCAAAACGGCACGCTTGCAACAGCAGAAATAGCTGCGGTGATTTCAAACAAAGCCAATGTCTTTGGGCTCACCCGTGCCAAGCTTGTCAATATCCCAACACAAACATTGTTATGGCACAGCGCTGATGCAGAGGGCAAAAAAATCCCTCGCGAAGATTATGAAAAACAACTGGCTCAATCTGTCCTCAGCTACCGACCAGACATCCTTGTGTTAGCGGGTTTCTTGCACATCCTCGGTCAAACATGTTTAACCGCATGGAAAACCCTCAAAGTTATCAACCTACACCCGGCATTACCCCATAGCTATATCGGACTCAATGCGATTGAACGCGCTTACAACGATTGGCAGTCTGGGGCCGTGCTAACACACGGCGTCATGGTGCATGAAGTCAGTGAGGAACTCGACCGAGGTGCCGTGATTGACAGCCAAACCATCGAAGCCGATTTAAGCGATAGTTTTGAGACTTTTGCAAAAAAAATGCACTTTGCCGAACATCAACTGATTGTGCAATCCGTTAAAAAAATATTGGATATGAACCTAAGCTTTTCCTCAGTAGTTAGGCGTTAGCGATCCCCTCTGACATTCATCTCAAAGCTCCCTTGAACTGCTACTTCTTCCAAAACCAATCTCTACCCAGCGAATTTTTTTCTGTTGCAAAGTGATGCGCTACAAAACGATGTGCTTGAAAAAATCGCATATGTGCTCAACGCCGCGTTATTAAGCCCAGAGACACTAGAGCGATACACAGTAGGGCATAGCGCGCTGTACTACGGTTGCGCCAGGGTGGGGAGTGTTTCGGCGTGGTCGAGTAAAGCTTTAGACATCCTCTGCCAAGCGCTGCAGTTGGAGGCACAATCGTTACGCGTCGAACGCGCTTATACGCTTGCTGACCGCAAACATCACGACCCCTTGTTAGAGAGTGTGTTTGAAAGTTTGTTTGAATGCACGCAAGTGTTTGCAACTGTTCAAAGCAGTCAAAGCCAGCGTTTTGCTGCAAGCCTAGCAGCGTTACAACAAGCCAATCAAACGCTTTCATTAGCGCTCAGTGAAGCTGAATTGCGCTACCTCAGCGAATACTTTGTCAGCGTTCATCATCAACCCAGTGATGCCGAATTGGTAATGTTTGCGCAAGCCAATAGCGAACATTGCCGTCACAAAATTTTTAATGCACGTTATTTTGTTGATGGCACCTTACAAAGCGCAAGCCTGTTTGATTACATTCGTCTCACGCATAAACATCAGCCACAAGGCACCGTTCTTGCCTACAGCGATAACGCGGCGATTCTGGGCAGCCAACAGGTCAATCAGTTTCAAGCCTCTGCATTAGCAAGCGTTACATCAGCCAATACACAAACATACACAAACACAGCCCAAACCATGCACTATGTGTTTAAGGCTGAAACACATAATCATCCAAGCGCGGTGTCACCGCACCCGGGCGCAGCAACAGGCGCTGGTGGAGAGATTCGGGATGAGGGTGCAACTGGGCGCGGCGCTGTGCCGATTGCAGGCCTAACTGCGTATAGCCTGAGCCATCTAAACATTCCCAGTTTGCCGCAAGCGCATGAACGCACTGACCTTGCCAGGGCATTCCCCAAGCTTCTCACCTTGCTTCAAGCCTGGATATTTTGCTGCAAGCCCCGCTTGGTGCGAGCAGTTTCAATAACGAGTTTGGGCGGCCGAATTTGGGTGGAAGCTTGCGCGTGTTTCAAATGCAATTACCGCAAAGTGCAGAAGCGGCTAACGATCCCCATAAAAAACAAGCCTTTGGTTTTCACAAACCCATCATGCTGGCAGCAGGTTGGGGGCTGATTAGCCACAGCAACATCACAAAACAAGCACTTCAACCGGGCGATCTATTGATACAAATCGGCGGGCCCGGCTACCTCATCGGCTTTGGCGGTGGCGCTGCTTCAAGCCGCAGCCTTGCAAGCCAGAATCAAGCCTTTGATTTTGCCAGTGTGCAGCGCGCCAATGCCGAGATGCAAAGACGTGCGCAGATGGTGATTCAGTTTGCAGCAACGCTTGGTGCAGACAACCCCATCAAAAGCATTCATGATGTTGGCGCAGGGGGGCTCTCCAACGCTTTGCCCGAGCTGGTTGCCGCCGATGGTTTAGGTGCAGTGATTGATTTGCAGTCGATACCCCTGGGCGCAGAAGGGCTATCGCCCATGCAAATTTGGAGCAATGAATCACAAGAGCGTTATGTGCTTGCGCTTGATGCAAAAGATTGGCAGCGCTTCGAGGCGCTTTGCCAACGTGAACGCTGCCCGGTTGCAGTATTGGGTGAAGTGACCCGCGCCGCTCAATTTATTGTGCGCAGGGATGATGAAAATATCGTCGACTGGTCAATGCCTGCTTTATTCGGCAAATTACCCGCGCTTGAGCGTCAAGTTAAAAGTTACCAAACCACAGCGTTTAACTTAATCGAAGCGCCTAGCCAAGCCAATACCGGCCTTGATAAAGAGCAGTTTGCTCAACTATTGCTAGACGTGTTAGCGCACCCCAGCGTAGCGAGCAAGCGTTATCTGGTGCACATTGGTGATCGCAGCGTAGGTGGGTTGGTGTTTCGCGATAGTTTGGTGGGACCGTGGCAAGTGCCGGTCGCTGATGCGGTTATCACCCTGTCTTCCCCATGATGCCTTGGCCGGGGCTGCAGCAAGTCAAGGTGAGCGCAGTCCACTGGCGGTATTTGATGCAGAGGCTTCGGTACGGGTTGCTATTGCTGAAGCATTGCTTAATTTATGGGCGGCTCCGGTTGATCACATCACCGATGTCAAACTCTCTTGCAATTGGATGGCGAATGCCGCAAACGCTCGGCAAGATTCAGCTTTATATGCCGCCGTCAGTAGTGCCAGCGCCTTTTGTCAAGCGCTGCAACTGGCAGTCCCGGTGGGTAAAGATTCGCTCTCGATGCAAGCGCATTGGGTTGAGAACGCCACCCATGAACAAGCCACTACATGGAGCGTGCAATCACCGGTGTCTCTCACTGTCACAGCGCTTGCCCCCATCGGCAACGTCAGTACCAGCTTGACACCGCAACTTAAAGCAGAAGCAAACACTTACCTTGTATGGATTGCCCCTGCTCAAGCACAAGGGCTTGGCGCAAGCATCGCCCATCAAATAGCCCCGCATTCTTTAGCAGCAACACAAGGCATCGATATTGATGCAGGCTCGCTCAAAGCCATGTTGCAATTGCTCGATACGTTCAAGCGCAAAGGCCAAGTATTGGCTTACCACGATGTGTCAGATGGTGGCGTTTGGGCCTGTTTGTTAGAGATGGCGTTTGCATCAAGACTAGGCCTAAACATCACTCTAGCAAGCAAGGCGTTTGAGAAAGCGATTGCAACACTCTGTGTTGAAACGCCAAGTTTTGTGATGCAAATAGCCAAAGACGATTTCCAAGCGGTGAATGCACTGGCACAAAACTTGGCGCTTCATTGCGAAGTCATGGCCAAGCCATCATTCAATGCCAATAGCAAAGCACAAGTACTTATCAGCCATCAAAATCAAACGCTTGCAAGTTTTACTTTAGGGGATTTACTGCGCACATGGGATCAAGTGGCTTATGCGCTCTGTAGCCTGCGTGATAACCCCGCCTTGGCGCTGGAAGAGCATCTGTCGGTGCAAGACGATGCGCCGCTACTTTGGAGACAGGATTGGGTATTGCCTCAACCCACACATGCCAGCGAAAAACCAATTTTTGCGGTGCCCACCTTATCCAAAAAAATAAAAGTCGCCATCCTCAGAGAGCAGGGCGTCAACTCCCAATATGAAATGGCGTGGGCATGGCACCAAGCAGGTTTTGAAGCCATCGACGTACATATGAGTGACTTACAACAGGGGCATCACAAGCTCGAAGAATTCCACGTTGTTGCAGCTTGCGGTGGTTTTAGCTACGGTGATGTTTTGGGTGCAGGCAGCGGCTGGGCAAAAAGCATTTTGTTTAACGAAAAACTCGCGGCAATGTTCCAAAACTTTTTTGCCCAAGAGGATCGACTCACCCTAGGCGTTTGCAACGGTTGCCAAATGCTCTCGCAGCTAGGGGCACTCATCCCCGAGCAACCGCAACTCCCGCAATTTCTCACCAACGCCTCCACCCGCTTTGAAGGCAGACTGTCGATGGTCGAAATCAATGCTCCCCCCGACTGTTTTTGGTTCCAAGACCTTGACGGCTTACAACTCCCCATCGTCGTTTCACACGCACAAGGCAGAGTGCACTGGGATGACAACCCAGAAGTTAGCAACGCAGCTTCAAAATCATCCAAAAATCTCCCAAAAAACCAAAGCCATCCCGGTATTGCGTTTCTTACAAACCCCCACCCAAGCCGCTCAACGCTACCCCCACAACCCCAACGGCTCAGAAGGTGGACACACAGGTTTCGTCACCCCCAACCAGCGCATCCTGATGATGATGCCCCACCCGGAACGCAGCCTGCGCAACGCCCAACTAAGCTGGCAACCTCAAAAATCCCCCCTCAATCAGCCAACACCTTGGCAACAACTGTTTAACAATGTTGTGCGCTATTTCAGCTAGAGCGATGAAGTGACTGATGCTTGCGTTGAAAGGGTTTGCGCCGAGACAATCCATGAGAAATTGGCAGCCAAGGTGACCCATGCACACCCAGCTTTGGGTAAAAGTTGCGTAGCCATTGGCAAGGCAACAGCCGCCTCTTGCGCCCGGTATCTAGTCGTCCCTGAAAAACCCGCTTTTCAAGAGAAAGTGAGTATCCAGCGCTTTGGATAAAAAAACACGAGTTCAATGAACCCTTGTAACTCATCGATCCAATCGACGTCAAAAAGCCGTAGCTTTTTGAGAACCTTCCTTAAATTGTGTCCTGCTGCACACAACAGCGCATTCATCTTGTCTCCCGTGATGCCTTTGAGGAAGTTTCTTGACAAGCGTCCATCATTTTTCATGTGCCCTATCACCGGCTCTATTGCATTCCTGCGTTTCATCTTGCGCTTGATCGCTTTCGTAACTCCTGCTTTTGCCCCCGTTAGCCAGACTTTGATGTCACTTAATCCGTGTCCTTTGTATCCCCTATCGGCGTAGGCCTCTTCGATCGGTGTCTTGGTGATGCGTTGTGCTTGCTCTAGACAGCACTTGAGCGTGTGACCATCATGGGGATTGCCGGGAAGTGCCATCGCTCCTAGCACAAAATTGTCTTTGTTCGTGCTCACTATCCCGACCTTTACTCCAAACTCATAGGGCTTATGTGCCTTGCCCTTGCCGATGCCATCCACTTCCGGTGCATGTACGCTGTAAATCTTTGGTGGGTCTCCTTTTCCACGCTTACGCGGCTGGCTGTAAATGCGTTTGACGACCGACAGTAGTTTGCTTAGTCGCTCTCGCTGGATCTTGTTGGCTTTGCGCTCAACGTCTCTTATCACACATCCCAACTGGGTCTTGAGTCTCTTCGTCTCTCGCTTGGCTCGATTCATTTGTTTTGCATGGGCGTAACGCGATGCTTTCACAAAAGCCTTCTTGCCGACACGTTCATAGCTTTGGCGTAACGTAATGCCTTGTTGCTTTGCTGCCTTGACCAACGCTTTTCTGGCTTTGTGTAACAGTCTCGTATCCGTAGGAAACGTTATGGCTTTTTCTTGTACCGTCGTGTCCACATTTACCACTTTCAGCGATGTCGCTGACACAGTTTCAGTTTGTAGCCCCGCTTTCACCGTTAACCCCATGATGAACTCGCACCCTTGTTCTCCGATACGCTTGCGAAACACCGTCATCAAACTCGCATCAATCGGTAAGTCATGCTGGAAATAGGTCTCTCCACAAAAGTACTGCCAGTAAGGGTTTTCAACCCATGTATTCACCGCGACTTCGTCTGAGACATTGTGTATCTGTTTCAGGTATTCCAGCCCCACCATCAAACGGATAGGGTGTCCGGGGCGACCAACACCCGCGACATAGAGTGGGGCAAAGTGAGATTCACACAACTTCCAGTCAATCACTTCGGCAAGCAAAGCGAGTGGATGACGTAGGTTGATATGGTTGATAAGTTCCATGCGAAACAGATCGATTTCGCTTATTAATTGACTGCCTTTAAGTGCCATGATTTTGCCGTATTTGAGGTTAATAATGCCTCAATTATGGCAAAATATCACCCATAATTCAACCCCTTTAGAGCTTATAAATACTGGGGATTTAGAGTTTTTCAGGGACGACTATCTAGATTGACCCCTTGCAGTGATAAGGCTGGTACGGTCTTGGTTTGCAATCCCGCTTGGCAAGGCGATTGATACATCCCCAGCGCATAAATGCCGGTTACTTTGGGTGTCTCCGGGAAGGGAATCGGTAAAAACAGGGGGTGGAAGGTGGCAGCCCTAAATATCTTTGCCCAGTACCTTAATCGCCGCCAAAACTCCTAACACCTTGTTTTCACTTTCCTGCCATTCCGCTTCTGGGTTGGAGTCTGCCACGATTCCCGCCCCGGCCTGAACGTAGAGGGTGTTATTTTGAATCACCGCAGTACGAATCGCAATCGCCAAATCCATTTCATCGTTAAAGCTGAAATAACCGACGGCACCTGCGTACACGCTACGCCTGACAGGTTCCAATGCATCAATAATTTCCATCGCTCTGACTTTAGGGGCGCCACTTAAAGTGCCCGCGGGAAAACTGGCTTTTAAGACGTCGATATTGGAGAGTTCATCCCTTACTTCACCTTCAACGTTGCTGACAATATGGATGACATGCGAATAGCGCTCGATGGCAAACGATTCAGTGACCTTGATGCTGCCGATTTTGGCGATCCGTCCAATATCGTTTCTGGCAAGGTCGATCAGCATTAAATGCTCTGCCCGCTCTTTGGTGTCAGCCAGTAAATCCGCTGCGAGGGCCTGATCTTCTTCGGCGTTGGCGCCGCGTCGTCTGGTGCCTGCAATCGGGCGAATCACCACCGTACGCTTACTGCCAATTTTTTCCTGCCGTACCAAAACTTCTGGTGATGCGCCGACGATGTGGCAATCTCCCAGGTTGTAGAAATACATATAGGGGGAGGGGTTAATTCTGCGCATCGCGCGGTAGAGGGAAAGCGGGGAGCCGGTAAAGCCTTGCTGTAGACGCTGGCTTAAAACAATTTGCATGGCATCTCCGCGTTTGATATAGCCAAGTGCCTCGCGGACAGCAGCGATAAAGTCATTTTTCGCAAAGGGGCGCTCGATTTTTTCTTGTTGTTGAATCGCCGGAGCTAAGTTAGCGAGGGGTTGTGTCAGGCGGCTTGCCAGCTCTTGCAAGGCGTTACAGGCTAACAGATAGGCATCTGGCTTGCTGCTATCGGCACAGACCCAAATCTGGAGGCTGCCCTTGAGGTTATCGACGACGGCAAAGCACTCGGTTTGTAGGAGTAGCAAATCCGGCAGGTCGAGCCCTTTCTGGGGTGCGGTTTTTAGCAGTTTGGGTTCGATGTAGCGAATACAGTCATAACCAAGATAGCCTGCGAGACCGCCGCAAAACCGTGGCAGATTGGCTAGGGGAGCAAGCCGAAACTGTTTTAGGTAGTGATCGATAAAGTCTAGCGGGTTGCTGACCTCCTTTTTTATCAAGCGTGCAGCTAAACCCAGGGAGATTGTCGAAGCAGTGGGGTCCTTTTCCCACAGTTCTACGACGCCATTTTTCGCACTGATCCAGCGTTTTGGTGGTAAGCCAATAAAGGAGTAGCGTGCAAAGCGCTCGCCACCTAATACCGACTCGAGGAGAAAACTGCCAATCGCGGTTTTTTCCCCTGAGCATTGGTTTAACTTGAGGTAAATCGACAGAGGCGTGTCAAGATCGGCCGCTAATTCCATCGCCAGCGGTACGCGGTTATAGCCTTGTTGGGCAAGTTCGGTAAATTGCTGTTTTGAAAGAGAAAACGAAGTCATGGCAAGGTCAAAAAAGTCATCTGCCGGTTTTGCCTCTAGCCTCTGGTTTTTGCAGAAGATCGAAGGCAGGGGGGCAAATATAAGCCCGAGTCTAAAGCTTGAAAGATAAACCTCCAGTCAAATACAGCAGGAATTGGGGGATGCTTCAAAGCCGGTGTAGTAGCATCTGCCACAAAAGGGGGTCCTGGGGCAGCGGCTGTTTCAATCCAATCTGTCAGTGGGTTCGAATACATAGCCGCAGCCTTTGGACTCCCTTTGATCATAAGTCAGTTGGGGGCGGCTGTTTCATAAAGGATGGTCATGCTGCTGTCAGAACATCCTTCAACATCATCACCGAAAACTAGCCAGACGGCGGATACTGTGCCTTGTGTATTTAGCTTGCCCATTCTTAATTGAGTTCTAACATTCGTAAAAATTACCATGAAAATTGCCATCAATCCCATCGTTGCCGAGGCAGCGAAATTTCAAAATCTGCAAGGTTCGAAAATCACGACCACTCTTGGTCGAAGCGTCGTTTTGTCAGCCATTCGCACCTTAATGGTGTCTGCGGCGCTCGTTTTTATCCTGGTATCTCTCAATTCCTGCGGAGGAGCGGACGGACCGTCACCAGGAACCGAAACGCAAAAACCAGAGCTAACCGAAGCGCAAAAGCTTTCGACGCAGCTCACCAATAACCGAGACCGGCTACAGAAGCTCATAGACTCCGGCAGATTGAAGTTTTTACCTGACAATCCAAAAGATGCAACGGCTGCTGATTTAGTGGGCACAAATTTCTGGGGGCTCACCATAGCAAAGATTGCCACTGAAATCAACGATACCGACCATACGAACGATAAAGGAGTGATAAAAACCAGGACAGGGCTCTACTACCAAATGGATTTTCTAAGGTACATAGTGCAGACGCGCCTTTTTGCGAACCAGCTCCTTGGCTTCGTGATGACTCATAAGGACACTAGCAAGGACACTAGCGGCGACCCCATTGTTATATCGGGAATTGAAGTATTGATGGCCGCTAGGACACTCAGTTACGGTGTAGATTTCAGCTATTTGAACGACAATTCCAGTCGTATGGCAGGATACATTGGGAAGAGGCAGTACATCGAAGATTCGACCCAAGACGTGTCAAGTTTGGTATTGCCCTCCGAGTACAAACCTACCCAGACAAAGCTTTTTATCACAAACATCAGTGTCAAGTGGCTGGGCGTGGATTTGGATGCCACGAAGAGTGAGAATGGCGTCTTGGTTGAGAAGAATGTATATGACACGCTGGGGCCAAATAATGCGGCGCTTATCTTGCACGAAATGATTCATAACGCGGGCTACGACCATGCAGACGACGCTAAGGTAAAGACCAAATTTGAGGATGTTTTAGGAAGTAAGAAACCTACACTGACGCTAAGCGATGGGAGTACCGCGACAGTTGAGATTAAAGACCTGTCCTACGCCATTCAAGCGGCGGTGACGGCAGTTATCACCAAGCATGCGGCAAGCTTTAAGTTAAAAAAAGGTGACTATCCCCAGTTTTATAGGCCGACCTTATAGGCCTTTGATGCCGTAGTTCAGGGATTGCAGTGGGGACTGTAAGCCCTAGCAGGAAACTTTAGGCTTGCAAAAAACCGGATGAGGGGGGGGGGGGGCGCGGAGAAAATCCACCGGGATATTTTTTGATACGAACAAAGTCTCAAACTCGGACATAAATAGGCCGAACAGTATCAACCCAGGGTTCTGGATCTAGGCATTGGATAATCCCCCCCTCGTGAAGGGATAGCACCGTCCCAGTCCCTTTGCGCTTCTGGCAAGCGTATTTTCATTTTTTACCTCCATGTTTCTTACAAGTATTTTTGGTAGTCGTAATAAACGGGTACTGAAACAGTACCAAAAAATTGTCAATCGGATCAACAGTCTTGAGCCGTCCATTCAAGCCCTCTCGGATGCCGAGTTGCAGGGCAAAACCGCAGAATTCAAAGGGCGTTATGCCGCTGGCGAGACCTTAAATAGCCTTTTGCCGGAAGCGTTTGCTGTTTGTCGTGAAGCTTCGCTGCGGGTATTGGAAATGCGCCATTTTGACGTGCAGTTAATGGGGGGGATTGGCTTGCACGAGGGAAAAATTGCCGAGATGCGTACCGGAGAAGGCAAAACCCTCGTCGCGACATTGCCTTGTTATTTGAATGCGCTGGTTGGGGAGGGGGTGCACGTTGTGACGGTGAATGATTATTTAGCCAGTCGCGACGCGGTCTGGATGGGACAGCTTTATCGTTTTCTTGGTTTAAGCGTTGGCGTCAATACATCGACCGCATCAAGGGAAGAAAAAAAGCAAGCTTTTACTGCCGACATCACTTATGGCACCAACAATGAGTTTGGCTTTGATTATTTGCGCGACAACATGGTTGTGGATTTGCGCGAGAGGGTGATGCGGGGGTTGAAGTTTGCTATCGTTGACGAGGTCGATTCGATTTTGATTGACGAGGCGCGGACCCCTTTAATCATTTCTGGCCATGCCGAAGGTAGGAGCGAGATTTACCAAAAAATGGATCAGGTACCGCCTTTGCTCGAGCGGCAGATCGGCGAGGAAACCCCCGATGGGCGAGGGAAGGTGGAAGTGCCGGGCGACTATCTGCTCGATGAGAAAGGGCATCAAGTACACCTTACCGACAAGGGTTTTGAACATGCTGAAGCCATTCTTACGCGTTTGGGTTTGTTGGCACCAGGCAGCAATCTTTACGACGCTAACAATATCAATTTGATTCACCATTTGTATGCTGCTTTGCGGGCGCATACGCTTTATCACCGCGACCAGCACTATGTGGTGCAACACGGTGGGGTGGTGATTGTGGATGAATTTACCGGCCGCTTAATGGATGGGCGGCGCTGGTCTGATGGCCTGCATCAGGCAGTAGAAGCAAAGGAGGGTGTCGAGATTCAAAGCGAGAACCAGACGCTGGCTTCGATTACTTTCCAAAATTACTTCCGCATGTATCAAAAACTGTCAGGAATGACCGGTACTGCGGATACCGAGGCTTATGAATTTCAAGAAATTTATCGTCTGGAGACCCTTGTCGTGCCGCCTAATAGGGTGTCGCGGCGCGACGATCAAAACGACCTTATCTACAAAAATGCCAAAGGTAAATTTGCTGCTGTGATCACTGATATCAAGGCTTGTTATGAGCGTGGGCAGCCAGTGCTGGTAGGGACAACGTCGATTGAAAATTCAGAGTTTTTATCCACACTCCTCACCAAGGAAAAACTTCCCCATAATGTTTTGAACGCTAAACAGCATTTGCGTGAGGCGGAAATCATCGGCCAGGCCGGGCGAAGCAAGGCGATCACCATTGCAACCAATATGGCGGGGCGGGGAACCGATATTGTCCTGGGCGGAAACATTGAAAAGGCGATCGCTGCGATCCATGAAAACAGCAATATCGTTGCTGATGAAAAGCCTGCCATGGTGGCGCAGTTACGCCGTGAATGGCAGCAGCAACACAATCAGGTGGTCGCTTTAGGGGGGCTGAGGATTGTTGCCACCGAGCGCCATGAATCGCGCCGCATCGACAACCAGCTACGGGGACGTGCCGGGCGTCAGGGCGATCCCGGGTCATCATGTTTTTATCTGTCACTAGAAGATTCCCTGCTGCGAATTTTTGCAGGAGAGCGGATTCGCAGCATCATGGAAAAGCTCAATATGCCGGACAACGAGCCGATTGAAGCAAGAATGGTGTCGCGCTCAATTGAGACAGCACAGCGCAAGGTTGAATCCCGTAACTTTGATATTCGCAAGCAGTTGCTGGAATACGACAACGTCGCTAATGAGCAACGCCGCTCGATTTACCAACAGCGTGACCAGATTTTGGGCAGTGCCGATATTGAAAGCGTCGTCGATAACCTGCGCGATGAAGTTTGCCGCCATCTGGTTAATGCTTATTCCCCCCCAGGGGCGCTGCCAGAGCAATGGGATCTGGCGGGTCTGGAAGCCCATTTGAAAAATGAGTGGTTAGTGACGGTTAGTTTTGCTGATATCGCGGATAAGGATGAAGCGAGCAATGAAGAGGTACTAGAGCGTTTGCTGTCGCTCCTAAAGGAAAAATACGAAGAAAAAATTGCCCACATTGATCGTTCGGAATTTCAAGCTTTTCTGCGTGCCATGGTGCTGCAGTTTCTCGATAAAGGTTGGCGTGAGCATTTAGCAGCCCTAGACCATTTGCGCCAAGGGATTCATTTGCGTGGTTACGCCCAGAAGAACCCCAAACAGGAATACAAACGCGAAGCCTTCCTGCTTTTTACCAATATGCTTGAAAGTATCAAACAGGAAGTGGTCAAGACGATCACGGTGGTGCGGATTGAAACAGAAAAACAGGTAGCGCAGGCACAACAGGCCTTGGCCGATGAAAACGCCCTGAGCGGTATCCACTACCAGCATGCGGATTACCACGGGCAAAGCCCCGAAGAAGCCTTAGCAGCGTCCAAAGTTGAATCTGAATCAAAGCCGAAGACGGTACATCGCAGTGAGCCTCGCGTCGGACGTAACGACCCCTGCCCCTGTGGCAGCGGCAAAAAATACAAGCATTGCCACGGTAGCCTGGCCTAGCTTGCCGGTGGCAGGCTCGGAATATCGTGTATGACTCCCAGCTTATCTAGCTCCTTGCGGTTTGCGTAGCGAAAAAAGCGCCAAGCTGTGCGTTGGTTGCGTCGTCTGTGATCAAGCTTTCGAGAGTCTTGAGGCCTCTGCACCTGGTTGAGCGTCCGTGATGCCACTGTCGCTATCACTGTTGCCATCACTGGCTGCAACAAGCTTTACCGCTAGGGGCAAGTGGTGCAAAAGTCTTTGCTTTAGAATCACCCCCGCTGCTTTCCTAGAGCTGCAAAGTTGTCCGAAAGTTGTCCATCAAGTTTTGCCCCCTTTCCCTTTTATTATTTTTTCTGGAGAAGTTATGAAATCTATATTTAGTCAGTCCCTCGTATTTGTGTTTACTCTGTTTCTCGCTGCTTGTGGGGGTGGCTCCTCTTCCCCGCCGGCACAAACTTTCCCAATCTCTGGGGTGATACCCAACGAGGTATCGCGGGGGCAGCCAGCCGGCTCCTTCACCATCGCCTCCGCCGGAATAGGCGAAGGCAGTACGGTATCGGTTAATGGCACGCCTTGCAAAAGCTATGGCAGCTATACCGAAGGGCGTCTTGATAACGTCGATTGCAGCAATGTCACGGTGCCAACCGACGCTGGCGACACACTCAGCCTAGTAGTCAGTAGCGGGGGCGCCAGCGGCAGTTTTAGCTTGACGGTTTTGCCAGACCCCAGCCCGAATCTCGGGTTTTCGCAAGCCTTCATTTCCCTGGCACCTTTGGCCAGTGGGGCAACAGCGGCGCCGATAGATTCCCCTAGTGTTTTAGCCAGCGACTTCCTCCCCACGGCAACAAATGGCTACGGCGCCATCACCTACAGCAGTAGTGATAGCAGCAAGGTTTCGGTAGATGCGGTGGACGGCAGAATTACCGTCTTAGCTGCAGCCACAGTGAATGACAGCATCACCATTACGGCGACGCAGGTAGCGGTAGTAGGCAAACACAAGGCCGCTACGGCTTCCTACAAAATCACTCTCAGCAGCTTAAAACTGCCGACGGTGGCTTTTGATAACACCGCAAAAACCATGGTTTTCGGTGGCGACCACAATTTTCTGGCAGCGACTTGTAGCGGCGCCAGTGGCGACAATTACAGCGCCACGCCCCTTTACAGCGTCAGCGGTGGCAATGCCCTTGCCCTGGATGCAGCCAGCAGGATCATCACCGCCAAGGCCGTCGGTAGTTTTAGCGTAACGGCAACTTGCCCAGGCAATCAAACCAGCCAGACCGAGCCCGGCAAAATCTACACCTCAGCGAGCCGAAGCTACACATTAACGGTCAACAAGGCGACGCCCTCGAGTAACAACTTAAGCGCTAACCTTTCCTTATCGGTAGGCGCTACATCCAACAAGGCTTTAGTTATTGGTAAGCCCGCGAGTCTTTGCGGAGCTTGTGCGGCACCGCTAACGACCAACAAAATCAGCTATGCGGTAACCGCGGCGATTGGCACGGAATTAGCGACAGCGGTATCGGTAGATGTCAATGGTGTGGTCACTGGGCGCGAGGCAAAAGCCGACGGCAGCGCAGCGACGGCGACGGTAACGGCAAAGTATTTAGGCGACGATAACTACGCGGTGCTAGAGAAAAGCTTCACGGTAACAGTGAATGTGGCGGCGAACCCGATTGCCTTTAGCCCGAATACGGCAGCGGTCAAGGGGGGTGGCAGCATCACCAAGGTAGCGACGACAGCCTCCACCGCTGCAATTAGCTACAGCCTGCCCTCAACGGTTGGCGTATCAATTAACCCGACAACCGGGGAAGTTACGGTGCTTGACACAGCCACCCCAGGCACTGTCGTGGTCACTGCCCAGCAGTTAGGCAGCAATAAATATGCCGCCGGCAGCGCGACTTACACCTTAACCATTAGCGATAAAGATTTACCGACGGTTACTTTTGCTAGCCCATCGCAGAGCATGGTTTACGGTGCGGCGATTCCCGCGGCGAATACGGCAAGTTGTAGCGGTGCGGGGTATACCGGCAGCGCCAGCTATGCGGTGAGTGCCGGGCCCGCAACCATTGATAGCGCGAGCGGCAAAATCCATACGATTACTGGCGCCGGCAAGGTAGTTGTAACAGCGACTTGCCCGGCGTCTGGCAATTTTGGCAGCAACAGTGCTTCCTACGACTTGACGATCAGCAAGGCGACACCGCTGCTGACTTTGTCGGGGCTATCAGGCGATGCGATCAGCCTGACCTACGCTAGGGATACCCAAGGCAATCCTTCGGCTCGGGCAAAGCCTGGCTTAACGGTGGCGGCACCGACTTGTAGTGCCTACAGCTGTGCGACACCGGTGAGTACCGACAGGCTCGGCTATACCAGCAATAATGCGGCTGCCAGTGTGGACAGCGCGAGCGGGGAAGTAAGCGCCCTACAACAGGGGGCGGCGACGATTACGGTGGCTTATGCTGGCGACGGCAATTACTTGGCAGCGACCAAAACCTATCAAGTCAATGTGGCTGTGGGCGATCCCGCTTCTGCCCTAACTTTCAGTCAAGGGAATGCAGTTACCCTGGAGGTGGACAGCACGCTGAGCAACCTTTTACAGTCGCCGTCAAAAAGGGACGATTAGCTATAGCGTCAGTAGTGGCGGTGATACTTTTATTGATCTTGATACGGTCAGCGGCGAGATTAGGGCTAAGTTGGCAACGACCGCGGCAACGGCGGCGGTAACGGTAACGGCGAGCCAGGCAGCGGAGGCTGGCAAATACCTAGGGGCGACAACGAGCTATACCGTAATCGTATCGGCAAAACCGACGCCGACAGTGAGTTTTAGGCTCGACAAAAACGAGATGAGCTATGGCGGGGCGGTGCCGACGATTCAGGTCGGCAGTTGTACGGCTACGGCTGCGGGTGCCTATAGCGGACAGATTAGCTACAGCCTTACTTCCGAACCGGCAGGGATTGCGACGGTCGTAGACGGGGTGATTACGGTAACCGGGGCGGGGGTCGTAAAGATTACCGCAACTTGCCCGGAAGTAGGTAAATACATTGCCACCAGTAAAGAAGAGAGTTTTACAGTAAACAAGGCCGGCGCGACTTTAAGTTTTAACAAGGGTACGAGCGGCAGCACGCTCTACATTAGCCAGACTTATAGCAATATCGCAAGCAGTTCAGTGAGTGGTGGCGGCGCGATGAGTTATAGCTCTAGCGTGCCGGCGGTAGCGACGGTGGATGTAGCGACAGGGCTGGTCACAGCTCAAGCAGCGGGTGCGACAGTGATTAGCGCTAATCAGGCGACGTCGGCAAACTATCTGGCGCCAGCGGCAATCAGCTACACAGTAACGGTTACCGGCATTCCGCCAGTACCGGTTTTAAGCGCAACAGCAGAAGGTAATCAGGTTAAGTTATCTTGGGCTGCGGTAACGGATAGCACCTATTACCAGATTTTTGACGACACTGGCAAAATTGCCGACAATGTTACCGGCACCAGCTATACCCATACTGGTTTAGCCGCGGGTAACAGCTATAGCTATCGCTTAACCGCTTGCAACCCAGGCGGTTGTTCAGGGCCAAGTGAGGCGCAAGCGATTACCTTGTCGGCGGAGACTTTTACCGTTAGCTTCCATGCCAATGAAGGTACGGATGGCAGCACCACCACAGTACAGGTTGTTAAAGGCGGTTCTGTCCCGGTTACCACCAGCGGTTTACCGACGCGTGGTGATCACGGCAGCTTAATTGGCTGGAATACCAAGAGGGACGGTAGCGGTAGCGCCTTTGTCTTTGGGTCTACGCCGGTAACCGCGGATATCACCATTTATGCGCAGTGGCGCAGCAATCTTGCAGGCGCGATAGACATTGGCACGGTACCGACGGTGTTGACGAGTTACGATGGTTTTAGCCAAAGCATTTTGGGTTGGTATCAGGGCGGGGCAACTTTGGCGGCAAGGTATGTAACGCCGGAGGGTGGTGCTACTACACAGGATGGTTTATCTTGGCAAACAGCCTGGAAGGGTAGCGAGCTGCAAGCCAAAATAGATGGCATTACTGACGCTCTGGCCCCCACCACCACTCCTACTGTCAGCAACGGCAAGGTGTATGTGGTGATGGTCAAGGCGGGGACTTATACCCATACTGCCAGTTTTTCGCTGAAAAACCAGGTTGCGCTAGTGGGCGGTTGGAGCGGCAAGGGCTTTGAACGCAGCGGCAGCACGGTGTTTAGTGGGGAAGGCGCGAGGACGGTTTTTAACCATTCCAGCGGGTTGAATCAAACCGCCCCTGCTCTATAGCGCCACCATCAGCGGTGGGAAAGGCAGCTTCGGCGGCGGGATGCGCAATGATACCTCTTCCCCGACCTTGATTGACGTTACTTTTAGCGGCAATAACACCACTGGTCATGGCGGCGGGATGTTCAACCGTGTCTCTTTTCCGACCGTAATTGGCGTGACTTTTAGTGGCAATAACGCTGCTGATTATGGCGGCGGGATGTACAACGATGGCGGTGCTTCCCCGACCATCATTGGCGCGACTTTTAGCGGCAATACTGCTGGCAGGGATAGGAATGGCGACATCTACCAATTGAGTGGTACCTTGCGTCTGGTCAATAGCATTGTTACGGCGGGGAGTGGGGGAGCTGTCCCGACCTTGCGCTTTTACAACAGCTTTGTGAAGAGCTTTACGACTGATGGTTTGAAATACGAATATGCGGCGCAGGCAGGCGATCCGGTATTAGCAAAGCTTGTGGTTAACGGTGGTGAAGTGGAAACCCTTGCCCTGGGGGCGGATAGCCCGGCGATTAACGCAGCTTTGTATGTCAAGCGTACCGACGACAGTTATTACTACAGCGAAGACGGTAGTGACTGGTTTACCTTGGTCGACCCAGTAGCAAATGCAGCAGATAAAACCCCTGTTAAAACCCCCGCTAACTTACCTGCGCAGGCTTGGAGTGTTTATAGTGCGGATGCCCGCGGCGCCGCCTTCGTCGGCCGGCCCGATATTGGCGCTTTTGAATACGGCAGTGCTGCCCCAGGCAGCAAGCCAGTGGTGGGCTTTCACTTTGCCTTGGACAAAACCACCATGGCGCAAAACGAAGCCACCCCGGTGATTAGCCGTAACGATTGCAAGGCGAGCACGGCAGCAGCCTATAGCGGCACGATGACTTACCAAGTGGAATCAGGCGCCGCGACGGTAAGCGAAAGCGGCGTTGTTGGTATTAGCGGCGCTGGCACGGTGGTAATAAGCGGCACTTGCCCCGCCGATACCAACTATCTAGCGGCGACGCAGGCAATTATCCTTACGGTAAACCCGGTACCAGCAATACCGACGGGCCTTACTGCCAGCGCTGTAGGCAATAAAGTTATCTTGAGCTGGGCTGCAGTAGAGCGGGCAAGCCACTACCAAGTGTTTGACGGCAGTAACCAAATTGGTGGCGATTTAATGGCTAACACTTATACCCATAGCGGTTTAGCCCCAAGTAGCAGCCATAGTTATACGGTCAAAGCCTGTAATGCTTTTGCTTGTTCGGCAGCGAGTGCGCCTAGTGCGCTAACGATTACTAGCACCAGCTATAGGGTAGACCTCAATGCGAATAGTGGTAGCGGTGGTGTACCCTCGGTAACGGTATTAGAAGGTGATACGGTAGCGATCAGCACCAGCCTGCCGACGAAAGCGGGCAGTGTCTTAAGCAGCTGGAATACCGCAGCCAATGGTGGTGGCAGCGCCTTTGTCTTCGGGCTAACGCCGGTAACAGGCAACATCACCCTTTATGCCCAATGGATGGCACCAAGCTTGGCAGCGGCAATTAGCCAGGGGCATGTGCCCAACAACCTGGCGAGTTATGGTGGCGTAGCAGCGAGGGTATTAAATCCCTATAAAACGGGGGCCGTGCTGTTACTAAGATATGTAACAGAGAGTGGTGGCTCGGCTCCAAAGGATGGTTTGTCTTGGGATACTGCCTGGGGTCTTGCCGAATTGCGTCAAGCTTTAAGTACCGACGCTACGACCAGCGCCAGAATGTTCCCCAATGCCAGTGCCGACCGGGTGTATGTGCTGATGGTTGCGGCCGGTAGCTATACCCCAACCACCACGGCAGCGGGGATTAAAGCGACAGAGGCAGAGCGAGAAGTCCGCTTTAGCCTGAAAAACCATGTGGCGGTCGTGGGCGGTTGGAGTGGCACCGGCTTTGCGCGTAGCGGCATTACCACCTTTAGCGGGGAAATTGGCGCAGTGGGTAATAGCGATAACACCCAGTCTGTGTTTTATCACTATCAAAACGGCCTGGATAAAACCGCCTTGCTCTATGGCGCCACTATCAGCGGCGGGAATCATGGCATCAGCGACGGCGGCGGGATGTACAACCATTATTCTTCCCCGACCCTGATTGGTGTTACTTTTAGCGGCAATAGCGCTACCTATAATGGCGGCGGGGTGTACAACAATAGTTCTTCCCCGACCCTGATTGGCGTTACGTTTAATGGCAATAGCGCTAACCAGGACGGCGGTGGGATGTACAACAATGGAGCTTCCCCGACCCTGATTGGCGCTACGTTTAGCGGCAATAGCGCTAACCTGGGGGGCGGCGGGATGTACAACAGAGGAGGTTTCCCGACCCTGATTGGTGTTACTTTTAGCGGCAATACTGCTCCCACCGGTAGCGATATCTACCAATATAGTGGTGCTAGCTTGCAACTGGTGAATAGCATTGTCAAGGGGACGGTGGCTAGTGAGAAGGGCGGCGTCCTGCGCTTTTATGGCGGTGTTGCCTTGAATGACGGGGCGACCTATAGCTATGGGGCAGTTGCTACTAATGACACCGACCTGAAACTGGCAACGGGGTTGGTGGATAACGGCGGCGGTGTAAATACCTTTGCCCTGCTGGCAGGTAGCACGGCGATTAACCAGGGTTTGTATGTCAAGCGCTCGGGTGCAGGTAGCACGGCTTCGCCTTATGTCTACTACTACAGCGAAGACGGCAGCGCTTGGTTTACCTTGAGCAACCCAAGCACGGGTAGCAACGCCATCCAAACTACCGCTAATCTACCCAACGACGCGGTGGATGTTTACACCATCGATGCCCGCGGCGCCCCCTTCGTCGGCCGCCCCGATCTCGGCGCCTATGAATACGACGGCGTAGTACCGGCCAATTAAGCCAAGCGGCCAAGATAGGCTATTACCCCTTCCCCCTGCTATGGCGGGGCGAAGGTGTTTTTTATGGGCCGGTGGGTGGCAGGTGAGGGGCAGTGGCGGCAAGTGAGGGGCAGATGGGAGATGGAGGCAGGTGCCCGCCCAGCTAATAACTAAAGCTATTTTTCTCGCCCACCGAATAACGATAGATATTTTTGCGGCCCGCCTAAGCGCTGCAC
>JAPFQT010000489.1:0-5000 GCA_027627225.1 Congeria kusceri
GACAAGAAGATTTTGACAATTTTCAATAAATCCATATATAAGTAAAAATTGCCCCGCCCTTTGGTGGCCATATTTTTCTACGGAGCGGAATCATTTGGAGCAACTTTGGTAGAGGGCCACCCAAGTTGCATATATGTGAACTGATTTGAAAATCTAGAAGGAAATATCGTTTAAGGATTGTTCTGTTTATAGCGCGGTCATCGTGTGCAGCGGACCGGAACATGTTGATCAACTTTGAAAGATGACAACCTTATGAACATTTCTGTGAACTTTAATAAAAGTCGGCCCAACGGTTTTATATGTGATATAGTTCAAATAAAATGTTTAAGTTCGTACGGACGCACACACAGCGGACAAACCGCCATAGCATAGCATCGCTGGCCAGTCGAGCTTAAACAATTGCTAATGGTGTACATGCAGTACACACACGCACTGTGTTTCAACATATTATAGTGTTGATGATTTTCTTTCAAATTAGCGTACACAATTTCGTATCTTTTTCTGGTTATATTTGTTAAAGCTATCGTGTATCGTTGTTTTTAATGTGTTCATGTTAGTATATGCTACGTGTATTTACTGTTTTATAACAAAATGGCGTTATATTTTTATTATAACACTTAGTTGTGTCCCTTATATATACTGTTCATGAACGTCATTAATGTTTATTTTAAAACCAGATTTGTAGACATTATACAACAATCAGTTTTAATTTAAAAACAACAACATTCATTTCACGTAGAAAAAAATAATTTCTTTCAGGCATAGACGCTCATGTATTAACTATATTTTAAACATTTTATGTTAATAATTTATTTAACAGAAAACATAATACACGTACTTGTTTAACAATTTTAGTGTCGGCAGGGCCATATATAAACATTCAAAGGTTATGTACATCAACTTTCGAATTGTCCTGTAAAAGTACGGCTGATAACGTGCAACTGATGAAATTTTACAGCATGCGAAAAGATGTATACGAAAGTCATATTGTAGTAGCTTATATGGACGGAGCATGTGAAGTAACGTCAGCGATTCCAAAGGAATCAATTCAGTGTACGTGTGTGAACAGAAACCATGTAGTTTGTAAAGTAGCGGACTCTTGGATAGACAGCAATGATGGTCATTGGAAATGTGCAGCTGTCCAAGAGAACAAACCTGTATACAGCAGAATTGTTTTGGTCAACACATCTGGTAAGCTTTAAATGATATGCTTGTTATATTGTAGTTAATATGATCATTGTTTATCCCCGACATGCACCGTCTCTGCACAACTGCAGATGTTTTATTATAGGTTTAATAAGTTATCCTAATGAATAATCTAGAAGTATTGACATCTCAAGATTGCGTTACCGCTTGCATTGCGTATAAGGTAAAAACAACTTCAGAAAATATGCAATTATTTAAATTATCTCCTCAGGCACCAAGGAATGTTCCACAACACCAATATTAGATCATTCCACGGAAAAAGAAATTATATCAAAAGGCATGCCTAATAGAGACAATGGAACTTATGAGTATTCGAATGCAACAGGTAACACACCTTATCCAAATTAAAAGATGCAAATAATTGTCCACGTACAATAAATAGCCCATAATAACACCTACTTATATTACTTCTGTTATTTAAATTCACCCACGAATTATAGCATAAACGTAATTGACCAGAAAAAAAACGTTTATGTGTGATTTTCGTTACAGAAAGTTTCATGTCAACTGAAACAACTACATCGATTATTAACGTCACAAATAATAGGGATAACTTAGAACCTACAATGAAAGAACCTATATCAAGCTACAACTGTAAGTAAACCAACACACGTATTGAAGGGACCTGTTCAAAGATTGAAGAATTGACAAGTTTCCAACGTTTGGTCACATGTTCAAAAAATAAAAGAAATATTGTATATAAAGGAGCGTTTATATCTTATTTTAAAAAAACCTCGGACTTAGAAATGTACTGTAAATACTGTTTATTTAATGAGCAATTATCAGCAAAAAGTGATATAAGTATAAATTTTGCATCGCCAAACAATGGAATAATTTGGAATGTGTCTGTTGTATTCGTTAAAATAGTTGACAGCACGTGGATAACTTACATTAAGTAAACAATGGATAATCAACGATAGGAATCGGAATGGCCGAGTGGTTAAGGTGTTAGCCATTTGATCCGGAAGTCTGAGGTTCGAAGCCCGGTGGAAGCAAATTGATTCTCTTCTTTTTTGTTTATCCTTATCGTGGATTAGTGTACTTCATCTTCAGTTCTGATGCCTAAATCTGTTATGTTAAGACATTTATGGCGGAATCAAAAAATACAAAAATGGTGAACAAGTCCCTTTAACACTATTGTATGATTAGTCCAACATCGTTTACATATAATCCGAGTTAAAGAGTTAAACACCCCCAGTACTCGAGTAAAGCTACAGCGGTTTGATAAAGTCAACAGCCGCGGTGGACATAATTTGGGAAGAAAAGTCACCAGGATAATATATTAGATAATAAAACACATATCACGTTTTGAAATAGTTTGACAACAAGAACCTTTCACCTCACTTTTCCGCTATTTTGTGTAGGCTACCACAGTGTTTGACAAAGTCATGTGGATTGTTTGTATATCGGGATTATGAAAAATATACATAAATCGTACATGTTATCATGGTGTGAGAAGATTTATGATGCTCTGTTCGCGAAAGAAGGCCATTTGATTATGAATTACGCTACCAAATTCAGATTGTGTATCTACAATTAGTGATTTGTGAACTCTGTATACCTCACTTTGCGGTTATTTTTTTGTAAGCTACCACAGTGTTTGACAAAGTCATGTGGATTTTTGTATCGGGATTATGAAAAATATTCATAAATCGTACATGTTATCATGGTGTGAGAAGATTTCGGATGCTCTGTTCGCGAGAGAACGCCATTTGATTATGAATTACACTACCAAATTCAGCTTTGTGTGTCTACAATTAGTGATGTATGAACTCTATATCGGATACTTTCTGAAGGTGGGGTAAGGTAAAAATAATAAGTTCTACTGCGGCCATTGATAAGTACTAATGCCACTATGAAAAATTGTTAATAGGTACGAATGCGGTGAAATTATTTGGGTTGATAATTACGATTAGGATCAAATTGTTAATTGCAGGGAATCCTGCTGCTGATTTATGAGATTTGAATATGTTCAACACATGTTTAATTATTTTTCAGGTTTACCTGACATGGAAAAATACAAGTGTTACATACATATTGTTCATTGAGTTTGTGTAATGAAAATATTTATAATCAGTTAATATTAAAATAATTCTCATTTTTAGAACATTGGTTACCTTGGAACCCTTGTTTGACTTTATTATTTTGAAGCTTTTATATTATGATTTGAATTTTGTTTAAAACGTGACGTGATTGCAAATCAGTAATAACAAATAATTTTCTGACGTAACTTAATGCTTACCCTATGGTTAAGAAAATGCACGTAAATTTACATTATTATAGGAATTTTACACACAAATTCAGATTTAGATTCAAAACATTACGTCATCACCTTATATAGATGTTGTGTCACTACAGCCACATCAAAGGCATACTGACAACTCTGTACTACATAGTTAGGCTACTTTATACTGAGTGTATATGAATATGTTCCTCAAATGAACTTCACAAACTAAACGCTAATAATTTCCGAAGATTTCATATATGTATATGAAGGATAAGTAACTACGATCATTTGGACTTCCAAATACTTACAATACAGACATGAATAGAAATCTATAATTGCTTAAAATGCACTAAGCACAGAGAAATTAACCGCTGTTTACATAACCGTCCTTTGCTGTTTACCTTACCATAATATTTGTCTGACCGCTGAACTCCTTATTAATTTTACCATGCCCCTCCTTAAGAAAGTATCCTATATACAGTTTATTCATCATTAATTGTTGACAAAAAAGTTTAATTGGGTAGTGTTATGATTAATTGATAATAACATGCATTTTACATTTCTCACTTTAGCGATACAGTTCGCTCTGTACATTGTTGGACCGTTCGTTGTTCTTGACATTGCACTAGTGGTGTTTATTTTGCGGAAGAAATTAAGACAGTTTAAATGTGCACCCGGTACGTATTAGATTCCCGAATTGCCTCACAAGCATTAATGTATAGTTTGCGATTTTCATAAATGCATACATTATATTGTTTATATTGATAGCTGTTAATTTAGCAAGATCAGCAAAGTAATTCGCTTACAAATATACACAATAATTTGCAATTGTTATTATGTTGTTGATTTCTTCCATGAAACAAAATGTAATTGTATCTTGTTAGTGTGCGTGATTACAGATGAAATAGTACAGGACGCCAATGGGTAATACAATTTAAATTCTTTTAAATTATATTGGCCTTTTTTTTTAAAAGTGGCCATACATTCGATTATAAATCAAATAACAGCACACAGTTTAATAAAACTACATGTTTTGCTGAATTTCTGTCCAAGATCATAGTTGTGTTCATCTACGGAAGAAAATATATTATTTACTTGTGTACATGCATACAGCTATGTTTTACATTTGTTACAAAATTACCAAATTGCGTTGTTTCAAATGGTCCATAATGGAAAGATCAGATGTATTGCCACGGTATTGTTAACGCTTTCACATTAGCATAAACTAATTGTTATATACAATGACCTAGAATAACAACTTGTACCTGTGTATGTGTTATACCATACCTGCATGACTTAATTACAACGCTAACTTTTTTTGACAATTTGTTGTGATAAGTGTCACAATGACGTTATAGTGGTTTAGTATCTATTTGCTGACGAAAGTAATATAAAATTACATAAATATATCCATATACGAAATGCCCTGGCATAATTTAATAATCATTTTTAAACCAACATTGCATAATGGACTACGGAATATGATGTGCATTAATGCTAATTTAGATCAATAGCTGGCAGCAGCAGTCATTCGTACGCAAACGTGAACGACATGTTTGGTGAGCGT